>PVKB01005177.1:0-80752 GCA_004027205.1 Ctenodactylus gundi
GGGGGGGGGGAATCAAGCTACCAAAATTTCATGGTTAGTTAGGCTTCAGGCAAGAAACCGAAAAGAAAAATGCTAAAAATGACTACGTCAGGAGAAAAACTGCACGATTCCCTAAGCATATACTTCATGGTCTTAAAACTACTGTGTTTCTTTTGTTTTGTGTTTTGCAGATGGAACCCAGGGCCTTGCACATGCCAGGGAAGCGCTCTCCCGTGGAGCTACACCCATAGCCTGGAAGGCCGTGGAAAGACAGGCCCTACGGTTTCAGAGAGGTTTCTGGAAACAGTCCGCTAAATGAACTGACAGTAGGGGCGAATGGTAACCCCTCCTGAGCCCAAGTTGCCTGACAGCTGCTCCAGTTGTGAACACTGAATGCCCAGCAGGAGGCTGGCTGAGTCTACCAGCGAGATGGACAGGCTTCCAGTCAGGTTGATCTTAATGTAAAAGTAAAGCTAGTCTCGAGACACAACCATTCTCCACCAGAAGTACCTGCAACAGGGTTATCTGGTTCTGAATGAAGGTGTTTGTGGATAAATCCATCTTGACCTGCTGAGCCAGGGTAGCCCAGTGCTGGCTCACAGAAGCACACTTGGTCAAGGTATTTTTGTCCAGCATTCCTGGAGATAAAAAGGAAGAAAGATGGACTCAAAACTCTAGAATTGGGCTGGAATTGGAGCGCTCTTAGAAATCCCCTCACCCACCCCAGCATACTTAGAATATACTTGGAGAGGTGGACAGGCAGGTGTCGGATGAAGTCCTGGTATTTGCTGAACCCAGAAGACAGGTCTCTGACTGCATCAAGGTTCATCAGCAGACTGCAGGGATCATCGTCTCGTCTGTGGCTGCCTACTTTTTTAGAAAACAGTTTATTCATCGTGGAAATGCACTGGAGAGGACTCTTCCATTGTTCCTCTAGAAGGAGGCCAGAGACAGATACATTGTAGAGTTATCCTGGTAGTAATCCCAGGCTCATAACAGGTATTAACCAAAAGCTCGCCTCAAAATAAAGCTCTTCCATGTTTTCCCTAAGTCCACTGAACTCATCTGCCTCATGGAAACAGAATCTTCTGAATCATGCATACTAGGACTTTTCAGCCTTCTCGGTTCAACAAGATGTCTGTAGTAGCAAAATCTGACATGTCATCATGTCTGGACTTTCCTTGAAAATACCCCAAGTGGTAGGCCAGCTACTCAGAAGGATGAGGCAGAAAGATAGGAACTTTAAAACCAGCTTGGACAATTTAGTGAACTCTTGTCTCAGAATAAAATAAAGGGTGCTGGGGGTATAGTCAGTGGAAGAAAGCACCTTGCCCTGCATTTGATCCCTAGACCACAAAAGAAAAAAAGAATTGAGAAGAGACAAATGAATCGGATTGGTCGGGTGGAAGCATGGCTCAGTGGGAAAACACCTCAGCAAATGTGAGGTCTGGGATTCAATCCTCAGTGCCCACTCACTCAAAAAACTGTAAAATATTAATAATTGCTAAAGCTGGGTGATGGTTATATGAGTATCTATTATATTGTGCTACTTTACAACTTGAAACTCCCGATATAAAAAGTGTTTTAGAACATCTGCTTTGTGTTTCCCACAGCAATTTTATGCACAGTCAAATGCTCCGTGATTTAGCTTCAGTCAGTGACTAGTTACATGTGCAGAGGAGCCACACCATGTAGCCTCAGTGTGTAGTGGCCTGTACTATCTAAATCTGTGCAATTCTCTACACTGTTTGTACAACAGTAAAATCAAACAAGCGCATTTCTCAAAATGTATCTTTACATGTAAGTAACAATTTATAGTGTATATGTCTTGCTTCAAAAACCAACGTAGTAGGGCCCTGAGGTCTTAGACCAGATTCCCCACTGTTCTACTTACCCCCTCTAGCCTGAAACCCTAATGCTGCATAGTGAGTGGAGTCCCACTTGGGGCCAGCATGTACCCTGCAGGGCTAAGAGTCTTGAGGGTGGATTATTGCGAGAAATAGGAAGACAGCAGTGGAAGCAGTATTTTCTGATCTCTATTTTTTTTTAATCAGGGCGTGCTCTGTAGTCCAGGCTGACCTTGAACTCGCGGCAATCTTCCTGCCTCAGCCTCCTGAGTGCTGGTGAACTTAGGGCCTTATACATGCTAGCAAGGGCGTACCACGAAGCTCTGCCCTCAGCCCTTCTGATCTCTATTTTTAGGTGTCTTTGGGAGATGCCAAGGCAAACTGTGAAGTCATACTGACCGGTTTTACCCTTGCTTCTCCCTATATGCTATGATGATTAAATGAGGGTAAAAACATCAAAGAATTCAACAAACTGTAGACGCTAAACAGATCTTAGCTTCCCAAAATCTTCATCCCCAAATGCTATTTCCCTTCCAACTTCACAGAGATTTCCCAATCTCATACACAGAGGCTATTCCACTTAATGGGGTTATAACTCCAGAAAACCATTGTAAGTCAAAATAGCAAAAATTGAAAATGCAATTCATACCCCAAACCCATCATAAAGTTGAAAAACTTCCAGTCAAACCATAAGTCCAGATGTTCCCTGACTTACGATGGGATGAGGTCCCAATAAATACATTATAAGGTAAGTTGAACCATTAAACCAGGAGTATCTACTCTGACTTCTTTGCCAAAAGCCAACTCACCAGCATCAGTTGCTTCTCTCTCCACATTTTCAAGCTGTTGATTTGCTGAGGCTTTTGATAAAGGGAAGGACTCCGACCTGGTTATAGCTGCCCAAGAGACATGTGAAGTGTGAGACTTGGGGTTGTAGCCTTTCTCAGGGAGAAAAAACACATTTGCAGAGTCTTGACTGAAACCTGAATAACAACGGAAAAGTCAAGGTTGCCCTTCGAGTGGATATGGAGAGGAAAATGAGATGGAGAAAAATTACTTTATTTTTCTTTGTTATAAATAAAGTCAGCTCTTCATATCTGCAGTTCTCATATCCTCAGATTCAACCATCATGGATTTAAAATATTACAAAAAAGAATATTTCTTGAACAAGCTCAGACTTTATTGTCATTGTCATTATTTCCTAAACAATACAGCATAACAACTACTGACACAGGGTGGGCATTGCATCTAGTATCATAAGTTATCTAGAGATAATTTTAAATATACGTGTGTACAAAGATTTATGCAAATGCTACACCATCTTATATTGGAGAGTTGAGCATCCACAGATTTTAGTAACTGAAAGTGGTCCTGAAACCCACCCGCTACCCAAGGACACACAACTGTATATATGCAAAACAGTCCAGAGAAATCATGTCTGCTTTCATTTGTGGCCTCTGGGTCTCTAAGCAAAAATCTCAGAAAGCTGCTTGATAGACGTTGCCAGCAATCTACAGAGCAAAATTTAGTAGTGTTTTATATGCGAGAAGAGAATGAGAGAGCCGTGGATGGGAGCTACTAGGACACAATTTCCTTCAGTGACACGAGTAACTGCCCTTGTATCAAGTTAGAACATTTAACTTTTTAAGAGAAAAGTTAGGAAAAGTGGAAGGTTGTCACAACCTACAACTAGACTGTATATAAACAGCCAGTTCCTACAGAGGGTGCAGAGCCTTTGAAAGGAATCCACGGTGGAGTGGCACGTGCCTGTAATTTCAACACTCGGAGAACCTGGAGGCAAAGAGGATGGAAAACTGGAGCCCAGCTAAGTGAGTTAACAAGACCTCCTCTCAGATTTAAAAAAAAAAAAAAGTGCTTGTGTTATATAGCTAAGTGGGAAGATTCTAGGTTCAATCTCCAATACTCAAAGAAAGGGATCCACAGGGCACCACAGGTATGTGCCCATGATATAGGGAATGTGCTCAGTAGGATAATGCTGGTTTTCAGTCCATTTTTAATCTCAAATCTCCCTGTACCTCTCTCAAATCTTTATCTCTTTTCCAGTTTATTTCTTGGCCAAACACTTCCAAGATTCTCCCATGAACCAATATTGTTCACAGCAAGGTTCCCAGGCTGGCAATTTCAGCAACAGTAGGAAACTCCTTAGAAATACAGAATCCTGGGCCCCACCCTAAGCCTGCTGAGTCAGAAGTTCTGGCCAAGGAGCCTGACAATCTACATTTTAACAACCTTCCTGGACTCACTGATACCAGGTACCAATTGAGTACTGCTGCCCTCATTGGCCCCTTTAGTTGCCTCCAGCTTTGAATAAACTTCACATCAAGGTTTGATTTTATACATAAAGCAAGGAATATGCTATATAGCAGATTTTTAAGTAGCACTAAGTTTTGACGCTTTAGCCTACTTTCAGAGCAGACCAGTTTCCCCTTCAGTTTCCTCCAATCCCAGTCTAATTCTTAATGCAGAAAAGAAATGACACCAGCATTCAGTCAATGATGAGAGGTAGGGACCTGCCATCCCTAGGTCTAAAGTGTGCAGAAAACTGTAAAACCTCACAACTAAAATTTGTATACTTTCTTCAGTGTTGGTGATTTTACAGCTTTCTGGAGGAAGTCACATTCAGCAATTTCTCTGGTAAACTAGATTGGGTGTTGGGACAACGTTAAAAGAACCCCCTCTCTTATATTCTGGAACAGTCCCCGAGAACCTACCCTGGTCCCTGCCTCTGGTTTCTTATAGGCTCCTGGAGCCGGTCTCCTGCCTTCTGGTGTGTGTGTGTGTGTGTGTGTGTGTGTGTGTGTGTGTGTGTGTGTGGGAGGGAGGGTCATGTCTTACTACCCGTGACCTTATTTACCTGTAGTATTGTTCCACTCTTTCCAAAACAGGGCTCTGATCACATTGGCAGCAGTGATCAATAATTTGGGGTCACACATTTGCAGCAGCAAAAGAGTGTAATTCGCCTTAGTCCTGTGGGTGCTGGCACCAAACCAGTACAAGATCTCCTTCATCCTTAGTTCCACCGTTTTCTCCACTATTTGGTTTAAGGAGGGCTTGGCGATTTTCCCCTCCTTCCTGCTGAGGCTGACCCGAGACCTGTTACAGACGAAATCTTTTCCCTGGGTGGCCTGCAGGATGTTTTGGAAATACTGTAACAGATGCAAGCTCTTTAACTGCTCTAGAATGCTAACCAGGAACTTCCTCTGTGACACACCGTTGATCCTCTGGAACCACTCCTTGGTAGAAAAGATCTTCCACGCTAAAACACACGTTTCGCACTTTTGGCACACGGGGACCAAGTCGTTTCCCCTCTCACAACGAAAGTATGGAGCATGCTTGAGCCTGGGCGCCACGGTTTCCATGTTCCTGCGATAACCGGCTCATATTATCCTCGCCCGTTAGCAACGCCAACAAATACCAGCGGCCCAGGGGAAACAGATGAATGTCCCGGTTGAGCCTTTTCTGTTATAAACACGTCCTGGAAGAAAAAAAGGAAACTTGCCGCGACAGGTGTAAAGTTTATCTGTTCCGGAAACAGCCGGTAGAAGCCCGGCTTTTGGTACTAACCTCCTTGGAAACAAGGTTTTACCGTAAATCTCCTAAACCTGGCACAGAACTCGTAGAGGCAGTTGCTGTATATTCTGAAAGAGATGGTCATCTTGTTTCTAGATCAAGAATGTGGTTAAATAAAAGTAATGGACCTCTTTCAAAGAAAAAAAATATATATATATAGTCTGATATTGAGCTTTCAGTTGCTGTTGTTAATGATTTTAAATATTCATGAATATAAGATTCAAGATAAAGTTCTTGTGTTTATGGCTAGGTGTAAGGTAGCTATCCCAATGAACCTGAATGTTTACATTCTTTCCTTTTTACCTTTTTTTTTTTAAAGTACTGAGGGTTGAGTCCAGATCCTTCTGACTGAGCTCAATCCCCAGCACTTTTTTTTTCTTTTTTGAGTCAGGGTCTCCCTGACCCATAAAATTTCCCAGGCTGAGCTCAAACTTGCAGTCCTCCTTCCTTGGAGTACTAGGATCACAGGCATCTGTCACTACACCCATGTTAAGTCATTGTCAAATTAAAACCACAGATACTTGCTATACATTTAATTGCTTCAAAAATGCTAACCAGAAGTTTCTACAGAGAACCATTTTTGGTATGGAAAATTTCACTTGGCCTTAGAGTCTGTGGGAGTTGCCAGCTAGCCTCGATCACGTGTCCATCCACGTGTTTGAGAGGCAGTAGGGTTAAGTAGTGAAGCAGGTGGCATCTGCAGTCAGACTCTTGGGTTTGAACCCCAGCTCCATTTCCTAGTTTTGTGAACGAAAGCAGGTCATTTAATCCTGAATTCTTCAATCTCCTCATCTAAAAAATAAAAACAACCAGAATTTCTGCTACTTAGTTTTACTGTGAGGATTAAAGGAGACATTTTGTTTATATGTGTGTGTACATACTACACTGAGATGCATATAAAAATATTATGTGTACATGTATAGTGTGTAGCTTTTAAAGGAAAATGGACATAAAGTCTAAGCTTTGCTGATTTTCTGAAATCTTTACCTTTGGTTCCAGTTTACAATATTAGGCCTCCACACCAAACCTGTAAGCACACCTGGCACCATAGGGATACCCAAACACAAAGCTTACTTCCGTCCTCAGTTATGATCCAGAAGGATGTAAGGGGCTCCTTGGGCTTTCAACAGCAAATACAGCCAAGTGCTAATAATTGGTGAATGTGGATGAAGAGTATGGATGTTCATTGTTCTCTTTTATTCTCAGGTTTCAAGATTTTCAAAATAACTAATAACACAAGAAAAAAATCACTATAATAGATACAACAATAGTCACCCAAGCACACTGAAATAATTCTTCAGTGTGTATGTGTTTGTGTTTGTGTATGTGTTGTTTTTATCTGGCACTGACAGTTGAGACCAGGGCCTTGATACTGAGATATGCCCCCAGCTCAATTTTTACTTTTGATTTTGAGAAAAAGCCTCACAATGTCAGTAAACTGCCAGTGCTGCACTCCAGCTTAGAATCCTCTTGCCTCTGCCTTGCAAAGTGCTAGAATTGCAGGCCTGTGCTGCTGGGCCCAGTTCTCCTAGTTGAGACCAAACTAGGTTCCACTACTTGAGTAATCTACCTATCCTCTATGAGCCTCAGTGTATTAGTTTGGGTTCTTTCAAAGGCAAAATTTACAGGTTTTTATCACAAAAGGATCTATTAGGAAGGCTTACAAATCCGAGGATAGAGATAGTCCAAGATGGCTGCTCAGCCATAAAGTAGATCTCCCATCTGGGACTGCAGGACAGCTGGTGAGGTGAGAGTCTGCTGTGGATCTCGGTTGTTCGAAGAATAATGGCGAGGACCAGAGCCTGAAGATTGGCAACTGAAGATCAGTGACAGCGAGACAGGCACAAGTCAAGACTGGAGTGAATCTGTGATGAAGAAGCTGCGGCATGTACCATGTCCGTGTCCGTAGACAATTGTAAAAGTGGGAGCATTCCCAAAGGAAGAAGCTGTAACAATTTTTCTTTATCCTTCTTTTTGTACCTCTGAGGGTGGAGAGCCCACCCTGGGGCAGGGAAGCCTGGACAGGTGGGAGAGCTTTGCTGAAGGGCCTGGGTAAACAAGATACCTCAAAAGGGGACCATCACCCTGTCCCTCCAGCATGTGCAGGAGGCTTCCAGGTTGCCGCTGCCCTGCACACCAGAGGCATTTAGGGCCGGGAAGTCCATCACCATCCCATCCCATGAGCCAGAGACTTTTACAGGCTGCCAGGGAATTCCCTCACCCTGTCAATCCTGAGCCCCAGAGGCTTCTAAGACCGGGAATTTCATCGCCCTATCTGTCCCTTGGGCCAGTGGCTTCCAGAGACATCTACGACTGGGCCTTTGCCAAACCCTTCTTTCCTGTGCACCAGAGACACACAGACAGAGACAGCAGAACCATGAGGAAATGTGGTAATAAATCTACAAAAAGACCTGACACCCCAGAAGATGATACCAGGGATACTGAAATCACAGAATCCAAAAATGAAAATGGCAAAAATTATGTTAACTTCTGGGCCTAGAAATACATTGAATTAAAGTAGGAAATGAAACAGATAGTGCAAGAGCTACACCAACACATAGCTAACCTAAAAGCAAGCCTTGAAAAGTAATGAGAGGAGACCATAGAAGATATAAACCAGAAGATAATGAAGACAATACAAGAAATTAGAGAAAAACACAACAGAGATATAAAAAATTGAATGCAGATATTCAGGAAGTGAAAGACACACAGAAAATAATAAGCAAACTCATTGAACACCTTAGGAATAGAATGTCAAACCTAGAAGATAAAGTGACTGAGCTGCAACATACAGTCTATGAAGAACACAAAGTAAATAAGAAAAAGGCAAATTGTGACAACAGCTGACAGATGATTCAAAGAGAAACAACTTCAGAATTATGGGAGTCCAGGAGAAGACTGAGGACAAAACAAAAGGCTTAAAGGACATGTTCAATGAAATTCTGAAGAAAATTTCCCAAATCTAAGAAAAGAAATAAACATGGAACTACTGCAGGCATACAACAAACAACTTTGATCGGAAGAAATCCTCATCACAACACATCATAATTAAAATACTAGAAACTCAACACAAAGAGAAAATACTAAAAGCTGTAAGAGAAAAACAGAAGGTGACCTACAAAGATAAGCCCATCAGGATAACTGCAGACTTCTCAAACCAGACTCTAAAAGCCAGGAGAAGCCAGGAGATCATGGAGCAATGTTATCCAAGCACTAAAAGAACATAAATGCCAACAAGACTGCTATATCCAGAAAAATTATCTTTTAAATTAGAGGGAGAAATTAAAACTTTCCATGATATAAAAAGCTTAAAGAAATTTGCAACCACTAAGCCAATATTGCAGAGAATACTTAAAGGAAACTTAGAAAATGAAAGGGAGGCCAATGACACCAATAATCCCAGAGAAAAAGCGACAATAGCTAGAGGAGCATGAGCTGAGAAAAAAGTAAGGCTATGCATGAAATTAGGGATGAATTAATAGGTGAAAGGAAAAACCAAATAGGGCAAAATATTAATAATTAGTGAAATATGAGTAAACAATTTATCAAAGTCAAAAAATATGAAATAACTAGGCATAGCTATTTATCTATTGCTTTTACTGTAGTGTATTTATGTGATATAGATTTAAGTTCATTTAATGTAGCAAATTGATAAAGTCTTAAGCTTGTTGAATGAAGCAATTCACTTTTTTGATGTTGAATGTGAGCTTATCCTCTTTGAGAGATGGAAACATAAGCAGCACCAAAATAACTTGGAGGAAAGGTAACATCTAAAGAGAAAAATGTAATAAAAAATAGATTTGTGTCTAAATAATTTGATTGATATATTTCTAAAACAGTACCAGCTGTTCTATAAAATGTGTGAAATTGCCCCACATTATTATTAGTAGTAATAGTATAGTAGTGTGCAAAACAAATAATCGCATGCAGCATGGGGAATTGACGTAAAATCTTTTAAAAATATGAATGCATTAATATATGGATGGATAGGCATATAAAATTATAAACTATATGTAGAAAAATGTTAGTAATCAGTGGAATGTGAGTAAATAAGTTATGAAAGTTTAAAAAATCTGAAATAACTAAACCTGCCTTCATATCTGTTACTTTTAGTATACTTATTTGATATAGGTTTAACTTCTTTTAATGTAGCAAACCGATATAATTTTGTTTATTGTAGCAATTCAAATATTAGGTATTTGATATAAATTTATCCTAAGAAAACTGACTGATGTAAAGATAACCCTGTGAATGTACAAACATGTACCTTCCAGTATTCAGGTAAGGCATTTGAAATTTAACTTTTCTTTTTCTTTCTCATATTTACTAGTTTTTTTAATTACATGCTTGTAGTTATTTTCTAATGTGAACTGGTGGGTAAGGCCAGGTTTAAGAATATCAACAAAGATAGAGCAAATATAGGAAAAAAAGAACTTTTGGCAAATATTCCAATAAAGGGATCGGCTGGCCTCAGAGAAGAGGCATCAAGATTTGACCACTGCAGCCCATTTGAGGAATAGGAAGCTGAGCTAAAGAGTGGTGACTTAAGTGAAATGATTTAGATGCAGAAGATTAAACATGTTAAGTACTTACTGTATAATCTCTCAGTCTTGGGAAACCTAGAACACAGACATTCTATATAACCACATGATATGATAGCCAGAGTTGGGGGGAAGGGATGAGGAGGATGTGGGATGGTTGAAAATGGGAAGGGATTGTAAAATTGATATTATTATATATGTGTGCATGAAATACTCAAGTTCATTGTAAACATTATGTATTGCATATGTATATTAATAAAAATAGTGGGGGAAAGTATGCAATACTGTATAGTATTCAAACACTCATGTCTGAAGATCAGGCATGATTAGAGAAAGACAGTGGGAACTGTCACTGGACTTGGGCTGGCAACAGCAGTCAAATTCTAAGACCAGCGGGGATAGGCTTAGGTCAGAGATAAGAGTGGCTCTAAAGCTCACCTTCTTCTCAGAAAGGCTTGAAAACAGAAGATTAACATCTAATTCACCAGGCAGAAGAGCTGGCAGAGACAGCAGGCTCAAAGTTTGAATTTGGAAGGTGGGATACATGACTTCCAGAATGCTTTCTGTGAAGATAGCAAATGAATTAAGATTTTAATCTGTGACACTGGAGTACATTAAGCAAAGTTTTGCCACCCTACTCAGTCTCCATTCCACAACTGAGTGCTGATTGGGTGTTGGAGTTCACAAACTTGGAAGGCACAGAGAGTTTAGCCGATTTCAGGGTACTACTTATCCGGGCTGTGAGACCTGAACAGAGGACTCAATGCTCTCTTCTTGATCTACAACAGACACACGGTCTGGTCCCCTGCAAAGTGATAGGGTGTGATGAGTACACTAATTCATACAGGTAAGCAGAGCAATGACTTCTGCTCCCTTCCAACCCCCTTTATGCCACTGCACATGTGCATACACACACGTACACACAAACACATGCACAGCCTCTCACCTGACTCCTAGAACCCTCTAAGCAGGATTTCAGACACTGGCCAAGGTTGATTCTCCATCCTGCTGTGCTCACATACGCACATGCACACAGGATCCTCCTCAAGCAGCAAGGTGCTACAACATGTTGTCGCCCTACTCAACACCTCCTTCTCTGAACGGCTTCTTGGAGAAGGTGACAGGAAGAATCTTCTGAGGACAGAGGGCCCAGAGGTGCCCTGCCGCCTTCCCAGGCCTTGCAGATCTGCCTTCTGGATGGCTGAACCATTTGGAACTCAGTGTTCCAATGGAGGTTGCTGTCTCAAAGAAGAGCAGCACAAGGTGGCCAGGTGGCCTAGACCAGCATGGGAAGTAGCTCAAGTCACCAAAGAGGCAGGCAAGCAAACAGTTCTGTCAGGGTGAGGACTCCAGGGAAGAAAAACATTTTTCCAAATCAAGCTGTGGGGAGGAGAAATACATCTGGATAGCTCTCCAATATCCAGGCTACAAGCAAGCGGAAGGCCACAAGCCAGTCCCTGCCTGCCATTCTGCATTTTCATCCTGTTTTATGATTCTGGGTTTACCCCTTGCTGTGTACACTCTCCTTTCCACTTGTTTGTCCCTCCTTCTCGGGTCATGTGGAGAAGCCCAGAAGTAGGGCTGCTGCTGAGTAGGCAGGTGACGATATGCTGCCCTCCCTGGCTTTGTGGTTCTGTCTGATGCTGCACCAGTGGACCTGAAGCTCTTCGGGTACCAGACCAGTTCCTCTGTCCTATTCAAAGCCATCACTCCAACCCAAGAAAGAGCAGGCTTCGGTACCGGAGGCCTGGAGCGGCTCAGCTCTGTCACCAAGTGACTTTGTGCCTCTGGACAATTTACTTGCCACTCCCAGGCTGCTGCTCCGCATCCATGAAATGGAGTGCATTGCCTCACCGGGTTCACAGGAGGCTGTCAGGATCAAATGTAGGAACTTTCATACCGCGTCACAAGCTAAACAGGGTGGTTACGGCCATTAGGGAACGTGGGGAAACTGTCTGTGTCACCCATCACCTTCTTATCCTGAGGTACAGGCTGAGCATCCCTAATCCAACAGTCCAAAAGTGGAAATATTCCAAAATCCATAGCTTTGTGGATGTTGACATGATGCCATAAGTAGACCCTTTCATACCATGAAACTTTGTTGCGTTCACAGATATTTAAAATAGTGTATAAAATTACTGATAGGTTGTATGTTATAAGATGATGTGAGACACCAGTGATTTGTGTTCTGGGACTTGGGCCCATCCTCAAAATGTCTCATTATATTTATGCAAATATTCCAAAATCTGAAATACCCTGAAACCTGGCACATTTCTTATTTAAGGTAAAGGTTATTCTGCTTGCCTGTATGACACTTGTTACCAAAGCATAAGCTTGTAATCCCAGCATTCTGGGAGGCTGAGGCAGGAAGATTGTAAGTATGAGGCCAGCTTGGGAAATCTGCCAGTCTAGAAAGACCCTGTCTCAAAAGGAAAAATAAAGATGGGATGGGTTGTAGCTCAGTATGAAGGCTCTGGGATTGATTTTCAGTACCACGGCAGGGAGAAGAAAAGAAAGGAAAGGGAAGGGAAGGAAAGGAAAGGAAAGGAAAGGAAAGGAAAGGAAAGGAAAGGAAAGGAAAAGCTTTTGCTTATTGTGGGGTGCCCAGTATCAAGGGAGAGGCCATTTCATTTCAGCCTCCATCCAGCTGAACATCAGTCATGTACTCTGTTCTCAAAAAAAACTATTTCAGAAGCCTGCAATTTACTTAAGTCTCCCTAACATCCTTTCCCATGCCCTTGGGTCCAAGCCACTCTTTCCTTCTAGCCCACATTTCCCCCTTTAAAAGCAGCACCACCCTGCTCCCATGCACAGATCACCTCTGGCTCCCTACTGTCTCTCTTGACAGTGTACTCTAAAATAAGTAGACTCTTGCTGTTACCATTACTCTGTTCTTAGTAAATACTTTTACCACTTGTGTGGCCAGGCTCTAATGCCTTCTCATGTAGCACTTAGGAGAAAATGGTGAGTCTCCAAGTCACCAATTTGCCTTTTGGAAGGTAGGGAAGCAAGAGGTTATTAGTCAGCTTTCAATTACCGCAACTTAATACCTGAGAAAGTTAACTTATAAAGCAACAAATATATACTTTTGCTTATGGTCTTGGAAGTTCCAATTTAAGATAAGGCAAGCCATTGCTTTGGGATTCGTATGGAAGTGACAGATGGAAATAGACGGAAACACATCACAGAGCTAACTGCTTATCTCCTGAGCCAGAAATCAAAGAGAGAGAGAGCCAAAGGAAGGGGTCAGGGCCCCACCATTCTCTTCAAGGGTTCAGCCCCAATGACCTAAGGACTTCCCACCAGGCCTCACCTTATACAGATTCTACCACTTCTGCACAGTGTCACCCTGGGAATCAAGCCTTCAACACATGCTCCTGTAGGCAGCCCCTCACCTACACCCTTGTAACTCCTCTCCCAAACTCTTGTGAGTAACCCCAATAAACTCATCAGCTACCAAACTGGACACAGGTTCACTTGTTCTTTTGGAGAACACTCATCAAATCATAGCAAAGGGCATTGGCTAGAACTGTCTTAGTACCCACAAAAGGCAGGAACTAAGGGAGTACATCAGTATTTTAAACTAAGTTGAATCCCCAAGGAAGAAGGGTAGAGTGTGACCAAAGACACCTTCCAGCCCGTACTGAAACTAAGGCAATTGCAGTTGAATAGCAGAATAGGCTCAAGAGGATAGAAACATATCAGTGCTTAAAATGAATGACTGGGCCCCATTCCCTGAGTTTCTGATATAAGAGGTCTGGGCTTAACACCCAAGAATTTGCACTTCTAACAAGTTTCCAGGTGAGCTGGTGCTCTTGGTGAGGAAAATACCTTTGGAAACCACTGAAATAAATTCGGCTCATGTTTCAAAATCTGCAAAAGTAATTTTATTTTAGAAATGAGTGCAAATTTTACTCAATTCTTTTATGATTGAGTTGTTGAGTGACCTGCAACAACTTATACAACCTCTCTGAGCTGCTAACCTTTTTATCTTTGTTCCATAACAAAGGGAAAATAACGATCTACATCCCAGGACTTCTAAGATTAAATAAGAAGGGGGAGATGGTATTCAAACTCTTTGCTATTTCTCATTAATATCCAAAACATATGAATTTGTTTAGAGGATATCTAAGGTCTTCAGCAATACTCCAGAAAAGGTAGACTTGAAGACAGAAAGACCCATGAGTCTGGTACGTCTGCTTGGCTAAGTTTGTTGTTAATTAAGTTCTTATTTGTGTTTAAGGAGCTATCAGAGATCATAAAGCTGTCTGTGTGATGATTATCTAGTATATATTTAGATAAGCCCTTAAAATTATGCTGTTGTGGCTCCTGTAGCTTTTTGTAGGCTCTAACAATGTGCTCAGTACTGATGAACAACCTGATCTTCATTAAGGGTACAAAAGTGGTCACTGAAGCCCTGTAAATTAAAACGGCCTATTTTAGAGCTGGTTGTTCTCTGAGAGATCATGTACGGAGTCCAACGCCTCCATTTCACAGATGGGAAAGCAGAGGCTCACAATGGTCAAGTGGGACAGCCAAACGTCATTTATAGAACTAAAACTAAGTACAAATTGAAGACTATTAACAATGAAAAATAGGAGGATGAGTAATACGTTCCAGGGAATGTAGGGCTTGGATATCTGGGATAAAAGTAGACAGATATTTACTTCCCTGGACTGGGCACCAAGAAACCCTAGAGTCCTAAAAGACTAGTTTAGAGAGCAAGTTAAGAGAAGCATGAATGGGAGAAATGAGAACGAATAGAGAAGAGAGAGAAGTGCTAAAGAGAAAGTAGAGACAAAAATAAGAAAAAAGCCTAGAAAGAGGTCAGCTTCTCCAGAAGTCTTAATCCGAATCCCTACAACTGAGACTCAGAATAAAATCCTGGTCTCGACCAGTTCTATCTATGGTTACTGAGGAAAGTGTGCAATTTACTTGGCAAAATCCTAAGGAATGCCAAATTGAGGGATTGATGAGAATGTGCAAAGCAGCAGTCTCCCCCATCTGCAAGGCTGTTTTCCATGGCTTCCGCTGCATGTCATTTGGAGTAGTGATGAGATCTTGAACCATCATGTTTCATCCTGAGATGTGGCTCAGGGCTCTGTCCAGGATATATATGCTGTATATGCTACCTGCCTGCTAGCCTCTTAGCAGAAGTTTTAATTCTTAGATCCACTGTTGAAGTATCTCCACATATGTGTTCAGATAACACTTGTTTTACTTAATAGTGGCACCAAAATGATGCTGACAACTCAGACATGCAATATAGCTACTTTCTTTAGATGTAAAAATGAAAGTTCTTAAGGAAAGAAAAAAAAAAACTATGCTAGATTGCAAAGGTTCAGATTTCCACTGTAAGAAGAAATCTATCTGTGAAATGGTGAAGAAGGAATAAGAAGCATGTTACTTTTATCCTCATACTTCAAACTGCAAAATTAGCATCAAGTATGCCCACAGAGCCTAGATGGTCAGCTCTCTACTTGAGCCATACATGTGGTTATCAGGTGTATCCGACAGAGTGAACTGCCCTACAAGGCCTTCTGCCCTGCCACCAAGACATCTAATACAGGGGTGGGGGAGTCAGTGTGAAAATCTAAGGGATCCAGAAGTACATTTCCTTTCATCCTCTTAGTGAGGGGATGGTGAACAGCCAGGGGTTGGTCAGTCACCAACACACTGCAGAGCGCAGTCATGAACAACAGCCTACAAAAATGTTCAATTAAGGCTGGGGATGTAGCTCAGTGGCTGTGTACTTGTCTCGGAGGCACAAGACCCTGAGTTCAACCCCAGAACCACACACACACAAAAAAAAAGTAAATTAGATGCAGTGCAGCACCTGAACAGAAAAACAAGGAATTCACCTGTTAATTGTCTTGAATCACTGATTCTTACTCAGTTCTTCATCTGTGAATGCTTTTCATTTCATCTTCAATCAATATCTTGTGTCAAAAGACACAGCTAGTTATCTTCTGGGTGATTCTACAATATCAGAGTACATAGCAAAAAGGCTTGTATGGCAAAAGTGCACATAAATTGAATCAATTTGGTTTGCAGTCACTCCTTCCGAAAACATGCTGAGTTAGGTTGAAAAGGCCTGTGGTTTGCATGTGTCTCCCAAGAAGCATGTGCTGGAAACTCGTTGCCCAATGCAATAGCCTTGGGAAGTAGGGCCAAATAAGAGGTGCTTAGGGCTTCAATGCTAGGAGTGCATCAATACAAATTATTAAAAGGCTTGAAGCTGAGAGTTCAGTCTCTGTCAGAGGGGGTTTCTAGACTTCTTGCCTTCTACCATGGGAGGAGGCAGGAAGAAGGACCTCCCCTCCTTTGACATTGGGCTTCCCAGCCTCCATGGTCATAACATATTATATGTAATATATATTATATAATATATATATATATATATATATATATATATATATATATATATATCTTTCCTGTATGACTTACTTAGTCTGTGGTATTATTCTTTTATAGTAATACAAAACTAGGTAAGACAGAGATAAGGTTGCCAAGATTGAGCAAATATTGATGTCTCATCATTTCATCATAAATCTTGGCAGCATGTGGAACATATTCAGAATCCACAATATTCCTAAAAGCACCATATGCACTTGGATTTCAAAATGCTGAGAGAAGGGGAAAGTAGGCAGTGACTAAAATTACACACTTACTGGCCTAATAATGGAACAAAGTGATCCAGCACCAAAGCAAGTCTTTATTGAGTTCAGAGTTGCTCTTAAGTTTGATTTTTAGGTACATCTACACAATGGAAGAGCAGACAAGGATACATAGATATAAATGAGTGGCACACACACGCTGGGGAAAAATTCCAGAGAGCATAAAATAGGATTTTGTTCTTGCTATTCTTTCCTTATTTTTTATTTTAGGTAATTTTTAGTTTTTAGATTAAAGCAAAAGCTGTTCCATCACAACAGAAAGGAAGAAAATATGCTCAAGTCTTAGCTTTGTTTTCATCTTTCATCCTAAAATGAAGAATCTTGAACCTGAAAACTAATAGACAAAAAGAGCTAAGATGGTAATGAACTTCAAGCAGGTAAGGAGACACCTGAATGGTTCTTTTTATATGAACTTGATTATTCTGGCCTACCCAATTGCTTTCCAGGACACTGACACAATTATTCATACAACTTAGCATATTTTGACTTAGACCACTGAAAAGCTCCTTTTTATGTCCAGTAAAGAAATGGGAAAAAGGTTGACAACATCATAGTATGGTTCTACCAGTAAATAACCATGTATAATTGACTTCAGAAGCTACTGACCAAGTCCTGCAAGACTCTGGATTTGGCTCTAAGCTAATCAATCTAAGCAACAAGGTTAGAACATAAAAAAAAAAGACCACTGATTCTGCAGGTGACACTAAACTAGGAAGGAGAATCATACAGCATATAGCAATGACATGAGGAACTTAAATTATCAGCAAAGAGTAATGACAGGAAGAAATTTTAAAAATGTAAATCCTACATTGCATAAATCCTTAAGTATATATGTCGGACAAAGTCTCTAGAAACAAGTGAAACAATGCTGAAACAATACATTTGCATTACTTCATAGGATGACTTGTAGTGTACAGTTATTGCGATAGGCTTACCAGACTGGCCAAGCAGGAAGAGGTTTGATCTGACATAGTTCATAGGAACTGGTTTGGAAGTAATATTTCTGGTTAATTACATCAAGCGCTTCAGGTTAAAACCTCAAAAACCCAATTTGAAACTCTTTTGTGTGTAAAGGCATAATGAATAGTTTGTCATTAATCTTAGAGAGCTTATCTGTCAGAAGGACAATAAAATAATCAAGTGGTGGTGGTGGTGGTGGTGGGGGGGGGGAATTGAAAGACCAGGAACCAGAAGGAAAAGTGGGAAATTTAGCATGAAATCAAGCATATGTCTTAAGGGTAAGGGGACACTATCCACAAATACTGAAAGAGCAATCCTTTGAATGAGGATCAGTCAAATCTACAAAGCCCAGGCGACTTTACTTCTAAAGAGGAATGAGACTTGTGTCTAGCAACCACAGAAACGAAGATCCTAACTCTACTAATCCTTACTGTCCAACACCAGAACTGTGTGAGGTGCGGAGCTCTCGGCCAACATATTGCTAGATGGCCACGTTGACATGGCATGTGCCCAAAGACATGAAAACTCCAAGAAGTGCATTTAAAACACTGGTTCTCTGCTATTTGCTTCATCACGTGGTTGTACACAACAAGAGCCTTCCATACAGCATTCATGACCTAATAAGGAAGGCATTATACCCCAGCATTCAAAAGTTGAGCAACAGCCCACCTGGATTTGGATCCCAGCTCTACCCAGCTTACCAAGGGACTAAAGAAACCTTGAGTAGTTAGCTGATTTCCCTTGACCACAGTTTCCTTATTTGGAAAATGAGGATGACATAAGTATCTTACCACCGAACTGCTTTGATGATGACGTAACTTAAATGCACAAGAAACTCTTAGAACAGTGTCTGGCACAGAGGAAGTAGATAGCTAAATTTGTGATTTATTGTGATTTCTCTGCAATCTGTTCAGTACTCTGAAAACTCATTACCAGCTCTGAGCAAAGTGCACTATTCATCTGAGCAGACAGGAGACTACAGCACTAGGAGATGATGGGAGAGACTTTAGTACCTCAGAATTATTGCAAACATGTAGGGAACGATACTGCACACAGCGAAGGAGAGCAGAGAAAATTTGTCATTTGCAGACACACATAATTTCTAAGACTAGCTGCTACCACTGGTAGATATCTCTACTCCCACAGAACCCTTAAAATACAAGCAGTTTTGGGAAGCTGAGACAGGAAAATCACAAGTTCAAGCCCAGCCTGGACAATTTAGCAACTTAGTGAATGAGAACTTGTCTTAAAATACAAAAAAAAAAAAAAAAATTAAAGCTCTGGTAATATAGCTCTGAGCAAAGGCTCCAGTTTGAATCCCAGTACTTGGGGAAAATGCACTTTGCTGCCCCATCTTTGTGATTGGCAGAGGCCTGAGAGATGCATCCTGGAGTCTATGGAGCAGCAGCCTCCACTGAGGATGGTGCTGGCTTCTCAGGTTCCTCTCCAAGATCCACGATTCGGATGGTGTTTTCCTTCTTGGAAAGCCAGAAGGCAGCGTAGACTGGCTCTGAAAACTTGCAGTCAAATTTGTGAACCAGAATCATGGCTTCATATTCTATGCCATAATAGGAAAGGGTCCCTCTTGGGAAGTCAACGTAGATCCCAAGCCTCTGGAAAGGGCCAGCTTTGAGAGGGGTCTCTGTGTCACTGTGCCAGGCTGAGAACTTCTTTCCATTCCAAAGGAGGCTCCAGGAAAAGTTGTTTCCAGAGATGCAACTGTTGCGTTCCTCCCCTTTCCGGTCAATGCCTTTACAGGTCAGGCCAACATAGACTCCTGCCCCAGAGATCTCTACCTCGAAATAGTACTTGTGCAGGTACAGACTCTGTTGGGACAGTACCTGTCGCCAGTGCATGAACCTGCTGGGTAGGTCTGGATAGGGATGCTCCCAAGGCGTGGTGTTCGTGACCTTGCGGTTGTCTTCCTGCAGCCGGAGATACCTGTGTGCTGTGTCCGGGTCTAAGGTGATGTCACATGCATCTGAAGAAATACAGAGGCAGCGAGAGAAGTTCAGGAACTGACAGTGTATTCAGACAAAATACTTTACACCCCATTTCCCCCAAAAACACATAAAAACATTTTAAATGAAAAAGAACAACAATTATCACAGTTATCAATTTTTTATGTTAATGTAAGAATAAAGGATATTTGGACTTTTTTATTAATCATGTCCGTCTATAAAGTATAAATGTGTTTCTTTCAAGGCAGCAGGAAAAACAAAGGAAGCTGTTTGGAAGCCAAGAGTTCCTTGGAAAAAAACAATCTATGGCAAGAATAGTCACCAGTACCTGAGGTCCCACCAAAAAAAAAAAAAAAGACAGAGAAAAGCCAGGCATAGTGGTATACACATTTTTTTTTAATCCCGGATAGCTACTTCAGAGGCTGTGGTAGAAAGACTGTAAGTTCAAGAAAACATAGTGAGATCCTGTCTCAAAACTAAAAAGGTCTAGCAACATAGCTCAGTATGAAGGCCCAGGATCAGTCCCTTGGGTAGCCAAAGAAAGGACGGGAACAACAGACACTAAGAATATACATGACAGTTCAATGGGATTCAATCAAGCCAGGCTTAAAAATGAGCCATTTGGTAACTGGATGGGACTCTTCAAAGTGCAGCGTCACAAAAGACAAAGACTAAAGGACTGACCCAGACTAGAGAGTTCCCAGTCTGGAGAATTAACCAGACATGGTGGTACATACCTATAATCCCAGCTACTGAAGAAGCTGAGGCAGAGACTGGAGGGATGCCATGGCGATTAAAGCACTTGCCTAGCAAGCACAAGGCCCTGAGTTCGATTTCCCAGCACCACATAAAAACTGGGTGTGGAGGCACATGCCTGTAATCCCAGCACTCGAAGGCTGAGGCAGGAGGATTGCTGTGAGTCCAAGGCTAGCCTGGGTTACATAGTGGGTTCAGGACCAGCCTGGACTACAGAGTCAGAGCCTGTCTCAAAAATAAATAAATAAATAAATAAATAAATAAATAAATAAATAAAAAGCTGAGGCAGAGAGAACATGTTTAAGACCAGCCCAGGCAATTTACCAAAACCCTATTAGAGACACAAAATAAAAGCAGCTGGAGAATGCAGCTCAGCTCAGGAGTAAAGCACTTTGCCTGCCAAGCACCAGGACCTAAGTTCAACCCTCAGTACCACAAAAAAAAAAAAAAAAAAAAAAAAAAAAAAAAAAAAAAAAAAAAAAAAAAAAAAAAAAAAAAAAAAAAAAGGCTGATGAAACCTGAAAATTCTGAGGATTGGCTAATAGGATTGCAGCAATATTAATTTCTCAGTTTTATCAGTTATGTAAAGAGTTAATAGAGAAATTGAGTGAAAAGCACACAGGAATTCTTTGGTCTACTTAGCAATGTTTTGTGAGTTTTTAATTATTTCAGAATGAAAACTGTTTAAATTTTAGAAGTGTATCCTTTAGAGACAGATAAGCAGTTGCAAGAATCCAAATCCTCTTGGAGAAATGGTGGCCCTTGCTCTAGTGAAGGACCACTCTGACAGCAACAAGCAGGGAAGGGAAGCTGTTCACAACTTACATTGGAGAAACTGCTCCCTGGTTATGGGCTCAGGTCTTGAGGTTCGATACTTGGGCTGAATAAAGGCAGACACTTGAGTTCTGATGTCACACTCCTCTAGAAAAAAAAAATCAAAGAATGGTGAATGTACACCTGTGCAAATAGTCAAGAGAACTCGAGAGGAAGGATTTCTTGGCCACCCTTCCCTGGGCCTCCTCTGACAAGAATGGCTGTTGCCTAGTTACCTGGACTGAATGGACTAGATAAAATCTGCTGAGAAAGATCCCAGACTGCCTTGGATTTCACTTAAAATACAAGCACCAGCAACCTGAGAAGTGGGTCATGGAAGTGCCAGCCAACTGCATGATGCGACTAACTTACTTTCTCTGAGTCTCAAGTATAAAATAAAATCAAAAGAAGTATCCACTCACCAAAACATGGCTTTGAAAATGAGACATTTCCCCTAGTTGGCCCTCCCTTCCCTGGCTCTCTCTTGATTTCCCTATCAAGCATGCCTTGGAGACATAGACATACCTACCAAAGCCCACTGCCCAGAAAGCTCCTCACCTTCCTTGGAAAATTCCTGGAGCTTTTCCTTATAGTTCTCCAGCAACTGGATTAGCTGTACAGTGGAGTCCTTGATGACCTTTTGGATACCCGAGAGTTTGTCCTTTAGCCCTATGTAAATGCTAGGGAAGGCAGTGTCTTCGCTGTTCTTAAACTTGCAGTATTCCTGAAGAAAAGAACATTGCAGAACTTATCTTGGGCTTGGTAATTTCTTCAGTTGGGCCATTCTGCTCATTATGCTACCTTCTGCATCTTTTTATAAGATGGGCTGATGGCAACATGTTTCACAAAAGAAGTATGCATTACACATTCCACTCAAGGTCTAACGACATAAAAGCACTTTTCTGTGCTTCACCCTAAAAATTAAAAAATGGATTTTTAGAAAGTCAAGTGAAAACATGGACTTTTAAGAATCTCAAGAGGTAGCTAAAATACATAACCCAGACTGGGAGAGAGGGGGTCAAAGAATAAGGTCATTCTAGCCATGGCAGGTAACGGAAGAACTGGTTGCAATATACTGGAGATCCACAGGTAGTCCCCCAAACACAAATGCTGCCTTTCCCTTTTCAATGCAACCCAGTGCAAAATTTCTGCAATTTTAGTACTGTACTTTCTAGTTTAAGTGTTTTCATATAATCATCTTAAGCCACTTAAACCCCCAAACAATGTGGGGGATCAGGAAAGAGTGCAGACTGCATGCAGTCATGCATTTAAGTGATAAAAATGGTCATACCAAACGGTTAGCTCCTTAGAAAAGTCCAAGCCACAGAGTGATAGAAAGATAAACATTTTAATATTGCATACATATTTGGTACCACACATGGTAAAAGTAGCAATTGAAATCAGCAAGGGAAAGGATAGGTTATTCAATAAATGTTGTCATTTTGATTAGCTTACAATTTGGGGAAATTTATATTTCACCGAAAGTAACAGCTAAGTTATCTTTTGTACTAAATATATATTTTCTACATATTAATGAGTTTACCCTAAGATACAGCTAGAGAAGGAAAAAGAAAACAATGAGAAATAGTTATTTATACTTATTTGCTTATTGAATTACTTACTTATTTGCAGTACTTGAGATTGAATCCAAGGCCTTTTTTTGCAATGAGCTACATCTTCAGGCCTTTTTATTTTTTTATTTTGAGACACAGTATCACTAAATTGCCCAACCTTGTGATTCTTCAGCCTCAGCCTCCCAGAGCACTGGGATTATAAGCACATACCAGCATACCCAGATGCTTTTTACATTTTTGAGGTAGAAGATCTTGAGAGAAACTTGTAACATAGGAAGTTAAATTTTTATTCATACTGTTTATGTTTGGATATTGACAAGCAAAGGAGTGGACAGAAAGAGATACTGTTGTATTTTTGCCTTTCTTTATAGGTTTCTTTTTCCCTTGCTAAAAGGTTAATTATGGTTATCTTTGGGTGCTGGCTTTATGGGTGATTTTTCCTACATATTTTCCTGAACTTTCCATGTTTTGTTACAAAAAATTTTAGTTTGTTACAACTATGGGAGAATTTTTTATATTTAAAAAAAATTTCTGATCATATTAAGATCAGAAACATTATTTGTGCTGTAGAATATTGGAGCTGGATGACGACTTACAAATTACTTATTACAACCTGCTGGTTTGATAAGTGAAGAATTTGAGACTCAAAGGTTAAATGACTGACTTACTAAAAATTACAAAGCTATTTAGTGAGAGATCCAGGGTGATGGAATTTATCCCCACCCTAGTGTTCCTTCCCCCACAAGATTCCATGTTCTGGAGCAAATGGTACATGATGATTCGCTGTAATGGAAAGTTCTATTCCCTCTGCCTAACTGCCCTTAATTACCCCAGCAGACACAATTGCCTGAAAAGGAGCAGCTGTTCAGTCTTATCTCTGCCAGGCAAGCTGCTACAGAACTACTGGAATGCTTTATAAAATATATTCAACTTCTCCTACCACTCCCCCATCTAAAATCTTTCACAACTGGATGTTGCCTGTGCCCTGTGACCCTCTTTTCCCATCACTATGAATACAACATCCCACAGCCCATTCTTGGAAAGGTGCCTTGGTTCTCCAAGCCTGCTACTTCTCTGCCTTTGCACATGCTCTTCCCTCTGCCTGGAAATACTGCACTTTGAGCCAGACTCACCTTCCAGGACCTCCCTGGCTCTTAGCAGGTCTCCGCATGCATCCTGTACTCCTGCACTCTGCCCAATCAACACGCGATTCTCTGTGCACCCCACTTATCAAAAAGCAGTCACATTCCCAGCTGTATCTCAGGCCTAGTGCAGCGAGTGTGCTCTGTGGTAGAGTTACATGGGTGCTCCCCACCTCTCCCAACTCCCCACCTCTATACCTCTAGGAAGAGGACAGTGTTGGTGATAGCTGCCAACCTCTCTAGCTCCTGCTTGCTCTTCTCCATCTCTGCACTCCTGTACTCCAGGTGGGTCTTGATTCCACTGGCTTGGTTCAGAGCAGCTTGCTCCTTCTCCTCCAAGAAGAGCATCACGTCAGCCTGGGCCTTTCTCACAGCAGCCAGGAGTTCCCCAAACTGCTCTTCAGCCACCACCTTCACCTCCGACACTGACACCTGGGAGTTGGAGGAGAAAAGTGGGAGGAAGTCAAGACTCTCTTAGTGAGACCTCCAATTTTATCCAAGCCCGACATACAGAAAGATAAAATCTGGGAAATCTATACAAGGATTCAATGTTCTACTGTAGAGAAAAACTTATATTCTCATGTGAACTCTGGGCTCCCAGAAAAATGTCTTTCTCTCCCAGGTGCAAGTTCTCTACCCATCGTGAACCTTTTTCTCTTTAGTCTCTTCACCTATTTGGTGAGAATTACTGTTTAATGCCTGAGATTCCTTATAGTTCTGGTAGTGTTCCTGAAATCAATTTTCCTACTAAAGCAATTCCTGTATTCAGTATACATGGTAGATATAAATGAATAATTTCAATTTTTGTGAAAATCTGTAGTATAAATCAGCTTTCTTAGTGTTTTGTTATACCCGGTTAAGATGATCATTGATAATGGGCCCAGTGGTGCAGACCTGTAAATTAGCACTCTGGGAGACTGAAAGAGGAGGACAGCAAGTTTTTGCTCCGCCTGGCTGGACAACTTAGCAAAGGCTGGGGGTGTATTCAGGGTGACAGCCCTGGGCTCCATCCCCAATACTGCAAGAGAATGGGGGTGACTAATTTAGTCACAGCCAAGAGCACATCCAAGATTACTAAGTCTCCACAAGGCACAGAGTCTCCGTGAAACCTTTAGGGTGTGTGTAGACAATGACAGCACCCAAGCAACTGCAGGGCAAACATAACAGTGCAAACAAGAATGCTGCCATCAAATAAACTATCAAACAAAACCAATACTAAGGGTTGGCCCAATGATAATTGTGCATGGGGATCTTTCCCACATGCTGAATATCCTTTATGAACACCTTCATGCAACATCATGATATCTATCACACCAATCCAAGGTCTAAATGTTTTTCTCTCCTGTTCAGTGGCTCAGAAGCATACAGGTAACTCCCTCTGATACGGCCCCGTTATAGCTCATTGCTCAACATGAACTACTTTATAAAAGTTCATATAAAGGCTTTGGGTACAATTTCCTTTTCTCCTTACTCCCGCACCACAGCCCAAATCCCATGATTTTCCTGCCTCAGTCTCTCCCATTGTCCCCACTCTTTACTATTTGTAGCCCCTCCAGGTGCTTTTTCTGTTTCTCCTACCAAAGGTGAGGGACAGGCCTGGACATCAGGTCCCTAAATGAACCCAACATAATAAATATTCTTGGGTCATAGGCATTCCCTCTCTTTTCTGGGATCCAAGGAGAATAAGACCCAGACCCAAAGGAGAGAGGACTCAGAAAGGAAGGCTCCATGAATCAATAGTATAGCCTGGAGTTTGGAGAAGATGAAAAAAAGAAATTATACCACCAGAGAGAAAGGACCTCTACCTGACTGGAGACCTTGGCTCAGATGAGGGTTCAGGAATGCAGACTCACAGTAAGGAATGCCTTGTCTCTAATCAACCTTTAGTCTTAGGGCTGAGGAAAAAATGTTCAGGTAAAACATAATATAGACTCTCCCCGCCTCCTCATTTGCACATTAACTTTTCTGGCACCTGTTGGCTTCCCTGTGTTGGAATAGCTGGACAGAGATAGAAGCAAATACACTGGAAATAGAGTCAAAATAATGAGGCAGAGGGCAGATTTTCTCCAAATTTCCCAAGGTCAAGTCAAGATTCTGCTAGACAGATGGCAGTGCTGAGAAGCAAGGACAGCCAGAGAAGAAGTTTGGAAAATCTAACGTGCTTTCTGCTCCTTCTGGAGCCCTGGGGTGGGCAAAGGTGACCCTTACCCTTGGGAGGAGGTATGGCAGCAATCCAGGGGACTACTCAGGAGGCTAACAGATGGGATGGGGGTGAGCGGAACAATAGGGAGACCAAGGCAGGTAGAGAATAGGATCTGGGCTATGGGGTCAGGGTTCAGAGCACTGTCTGAACAATAAAGATCTGAAGACCAAGGAAGCTGCCTTTGCCCACCCAAGCCGCACAGGTGCTACCAGAGACTTTGGTAGGCACAGGCTCAGCAGTTCACACTCCCTCTTCCCACGCACCTGGGAATGAGGACTCTCTGCTGCCTATCTCATCACTTTTTTAAGGCCATAAAATAATAATCACATAATGACTAACATAGAGCAAGTGTTTATCTCATGCCAGGTATTGGTATAATCATTTTGTTCATATTATTTCACAGCAACTTTAATAGGAAGGTACTTGTACAGTATCTATCTCTTAGATAAAGAAACTGAAACCCTGACAAATTGAGCGATTCACCTCAGATCACAGAGCCCAGAAAATCTGTCTTGAGGGCCCATCTCTTTGACCATTGTATAACTTGAAAGTGGTTTGTCCCCCAAGCATTCAAATGCTAGAAGCTTGATCACCAGTGTGTTGAGGTTAAGAGGTGGTGAAACTTTTAAGAGGTGGGGTATAGTGGACAGTGAATGGGTTATTGAGGGCCCTGTCCTCACCTTTGGAAGGTACTGATGTAGTTCTCATGGGGCTGGGTCCTGATCAGCCCTCATGAGGAGGTTATTATAAACAAGTAAGCCTGGCCTCTCCCTGTCCTCTCTAGCTTCCTATCTTGCCACGTGAGCTCTCCTCCTCCTTCGCAGGCTCCTGCTACTGTGATGCCATCCACCACGAGATCCTCACCAGAGCACAGCCAATGCCCAAATAAACTGCTCTTGGCCCTCCAAAACTGTGAGCTAAACAAACCACTTTTCTTTATGAAACATCCAGGCTCGGGTATCTTGTTATAGCAATAGAGTACACTGCTTTCAAGTAGGACCTAAAAGTGGGGAATTTTACACAACTGCCACAGAGCCGCTCAATAGGCACAGCCTGCCTCCCTGCCCTGTGAATTCTGGCAGAGTCATTAGGATGAGCAAGGGAGGTAAGTGTGTCGTTCAGCTTAGCGTTCAGACCATGAGCTGTAGCCCTGTGGAATCTGCAAGAAGGGCCTTGGAGCTCATCCTCCTAAAATGACACCATCCTGAGACCAGAAAAGGGACAGAGTTTAGCCCCTCGATCATTGTGGGCACCAGATAGGGCACACTACCTACATTCCTAATAAGCTAAACGCCTAGGCTGCTGAAGAGGTGAGGAAAAGGAAAAAATGCCGGTCCCCTCCCCCGACACACAATTCCAGGACCAACTGTTTATAGGTGTTGCCTAATTGTTATTGTAAACATTGTGCATTATGAGACAATCATAACTGAATAGCTAGATGTCAAATTACAATTTCATGTTGTAAATATGAAAGAAAAGATGGAATAATCTACCTTTGAAGACACGTCAGTTTGCTTTTTACCTTTTGGTGGCTATCCAAGCACTGTATTATGTACCAGCTACCTGCCTCGCTCTTACTGCTGCCCCAACAGGCTCCATGTGTTAGTGCTCTGTGTATCACAGAGGCCAGCAGGGCCCCTTGCTCTGCCCACTCCTGACTACCAGTGTATGGCAGGAATGGAACAAGAAATGAATACCAGCATGAGAGACTCATGGGACATGAGCAGAATTCATTAATTCTCTGTAATTACAGCATACAGGTTCCTCAGAAGAATATGATATCATGGGCTAAGAGGCATGAGTCTGAAGTTGAAATACAGGATCTGATTTCCCCATGAGGCCTGACTGAGAAAAATAACATTGTGTAATGCGAATGGATTGACTCCAGCCATGATCTCTTCTTCCTAAACTTCCCAGGTGAGAGAGAAATACTTCTTTCTTGATTATAAATGGAATGTTTGAAGGATATAATGCACTGACAAGTAAATAGTGCAGAAAGGAGGAGCTGCAAAGATAACAAAGTAGCCAACAATTGCTGGTTTAAAGATTGAGGATGGCACACATGCCTGTCAATGTACTGAGTCATTCTTACATCAAGGGAGCAATCTTCTCAAGTTCTTCTGTTTCATTATTCTAGGAAATACAGGTAAATTTTATAATCTCTTTGCATCTTTTCTCCTCCTCCTCCTCCTCCTCCTCTTCTTCTTCTTCTTCTTCTTCTTCTTCTTCTTCTTCTTCTTCTTCTTCTTCTTCTTTTTCCCCACTATTTTTATTACTATACAGATGTAATACATAGTATTTAAAATGAATTTGGGTGTTTCGTAGATCTATGTATCACATCGACTTTACAATCCCTTCCCATTTTCTACCCTCCCACCCCCTCCCTGTCCCTTCCCCCGGCTCTGGCTATCACTTCGTATGGATCCAAAGAATGTCTGTGTTCTGGGTTTTCCAAGCCCGAGAAATCATACAGTGTTTACCATATTAATCTTCCGCACTTAAGTCATTTAAAAATATGGAATGCTTCACGAATTTGCGTGTCATCCTTGCACAAGGGCCATGCTAATCTTCTCTGTATCGTTTCAATTTTAGTATATGTGCTGCCGAAGCGAGCACATTCTTCTTTTTTTTTTTTTTTTTTTTTTTTTTTTTTTGAGACAGGGTCTCACTCTGTAGCCCAGGCTGATCCTGAACTCACTATGGAGCTCAAGCTAGCCTTGGACTCACAGCAGTCCTCTTGCCTCAGCCTCCCGAGGGCTAGGATTGGAGGCATGCACCACCATGCCCAGCTTATGTAGTGCTGGGTAATTGGACTCAGGGCCTTGTGCTTGCTAGGCAGGTACTTAAACTGCTGTGCTATTCCTCTAGCCCTTTGTGTCTTTTCATCCCTTGTATATAATGGCCATTGTAATAACTATCTCCTCTGGTCACTGTGTTATTATTTGTAGGAAACAAAATATCTGAAAATTTAAAAGCCAGAAAAAAGTAAGATACTCCATGTGATTCTCTAAATCATTTGAACCCTCAAATCAACCATCTCTGAAAGTTTATAAAGCTTTAAAGGTGAAATTATTTTTCTTCCATTAATAAAGTATTGTAGACAAGAAAAAGCTTTCATCTTTCAACAGATGGTTGTAAACACAAAAATAGAATTCAAGTTGAAGTAGATACATGTATTAGATTAGATGGGTGGACACACGGATAAGTAGATGAATGGGTGGTGGATAGATGGACAGATGGACGGAAAGTATGAGTGAATGGAAAGGCAGATGGGCTGATGGACAATGAGTGGGCATGTGGACCAGTAGATGGGTAGAAGGATGGGTATGAATAGATGGATGGAATGTGGATGCATGGGTGAGTGCTGGACAATAGCATTAATTCTCAGTACATGGGATGATACTGCTGTACTTTTGACCTACCACCTAGAGTAGGTGTTTGCCATACTCTTGTAAGTGGTAGTTATTGGCTTACCACCAGTGAGAAGTATTTGTAAAATTGCTTGTGTCTACTCAGAATCTACTTAGAAAGCAGTTATAAACCTGAAAGACTAAAGCTAAGAAGCCTTGACTTATAAAATACCATTCATTAATTTATGAGTTCTGAACTCTTTCTCTGGCTGCCAGGATATAGGACTGGTGAGACACACATGCAAAACATATTCCCATTATGAAAGAAGCTAAGATAATGCCTGGAACTCTGGCTGAATAGCCCCACTCATACATACACTTTTCTCCTGGTCAAAAAAGCACATGCAAGTATAAAAAAATAAAAGTGCTGTTATTCCAAAATGAGTCTTGGTTTTAATCTAATTACACAAAATACTAAAAAGTAAATCACCAATTTTAAAATTTAAGCCACTTTCACAACAAATCTTGACAGCACAACAAATCTTGAGACTACTCCATACTGTAACCAAGTCTAACTAAAATTCTCACTTGTTGGATATCCCACTGGACATACAACTTATGTCCCACAGCACCAGCTGGGTCTGGATGGCCCTGCAACAGCAACTAGTATGCCGAAGCCTGATGGACTCCAGTCTAATCTTACCAAAACAGATTTGTGGTTGGCTTGGAGCCTGGCAATGGCATTTTCATTCAACCTGAGTTTCTGCTCCAGGTCCAACTGTGTGCACCGAAGTTCAGCCTAAGAAGCAGAAAGAAAACAGAAGGTTAAAGAGGAAGAGCTCAGTGTACTGAGAAGGTCCCCCAGAGCATTGGCACTTTCTATCCCTGAGGTTCCGTCCCTTATTCCCTGAAGTAGACAGTTTGAGTTCCATGCTGATCTCAGAAACTGGCCTAGAGGCACAGTGACGGCTGTGTGCCAGCACCTTCTGGGGCTGGCCTCACCATGCATCAGCTAAAATGTACTGAGTACCTTTGCAGTGCTGGTTATCATTGTCAGCAACAAATGGATTATCTCTTATCATCCTTACTATACCCATTTTAGGCAAAATGGTTCTTTCTACTTTGTAGATGACAACATTGAGCCAATTATCTAAAATTAACAGCCCATCAATGGGCCTGAGCCTATTAATAAAACTGCTGATATAGAGACTCTGATGATGATGAGTTGTGGGCTTGGAGCCAAATGATCAGATGGGGAGCCCAGGATTTTTACTCAGCAGCTGAGACATAAATTTTACTTAGGTATAGAAAAAAACAATTTTTTCTTACATTTACACTAAACCCAAAATATTTTTGTGACCAAAATAGGTGGGTTTTTTTTTTCCTTTACACCAAGAGATTCTTTGATACTATCTGGGTGTTCTACACTTCAACTCAATTCTTACACTATCTACCAGCAGATAGTGTCAGTCCAGAGGTTAAAGGCTGTGATCCCAGCATTTGGGAGGCAGGAGGATTACCAGGTATTTGAGGCCAGCCTGGGCTACATAGTGAGCTCAAGACTAGCATGGACTGGAGTGAGATCCAGTCTCAAAACAAAAACAAAACAAAAATTCAGTTTGGAGCCAGAAACAAGCACAGAGGTTCCCGTGACCCACTCTCATGCAGTTATTATTTCACAACTTAACACATTTAAACTTCTGTTGCTGTATCTATGACATGATGAATAAAGTGCCCCAAAATTTGTAAGACCCAAAATCACGGATGGAGAACTTTCTTTTTATGCCAAGGGCCACCTGAATATACATGACATCATTCATTGGCCATTCAAAATGGGCAGTTTAAAAACAAGCCTGATATTTTTGGTAAAACATTTCATTAACTCATGCCTAATGTGACACCTGGAACTGCTTCTCTTTGCTGAGGACCTGGCTGTGATGGATCAAGCTATTTCATAGGTTATATGCAGATGTTACCCACCCCACCCTGCTTTAAAATGTTCTAAAGTTACCAGATTGATATATGCTGGTAAGAACTTTGTGTCCTATCAGACATAATGTAAGTGATCCTGAAATGTCCATGATTATGCTCGATGTTGTTATGATCATTATCATTGTCATTCTCACCACTATGGCTGCTTTTCATTCATACTCTGTGCTCCCTCCTGGAGGCAGCAAAGCCTACTCTGCAGCTCCACCTACCAGGTCCCTCCACCCCTACCATGGCACTTCTCACTCCATTCCTATCAAGCCAAGATATGTGCCTGCTGAGAACCTTGGGTATGCCTGTCTTGGCCTGAACTTCATTCTTGCCTCCTAGGACTCACTGAACAACTGCCAAAAACTTTCCCCAATAAAAAGCCATCTGCAAAGGCCCTGTCACTTTCCCACATCCACAAGGGCAAGAGATATCAAAGTAATAATAATAATAATAATAAATCAAATTTTCACTGACTTCAATAGCCTCTATCTGCATTTAAAGCTGTGAGTCATGATGCACTGATAGACATCAGAGGGCATAAATTTTCTGACCATTCTCCCCTAAAGCCGAGGGGAATTTCAAGTCCTCCGATGAGGGAAGCAGCTGCAGGTCAGCCCTTCACTCAGAAGAACACTCTGAAGAAGGCAGGTAACTCTTGCTGGAGTTCTAGGTCACTGACGTGAGGCTGACGGAGCCCCAGAGACATCGCACCCCTGGCAGCTGGATCTGATGCCTGGGAGTGAGGAGTAGGGAAAAACACGGGGAAATGTGTGGCCTACTGAGAACAATCATGGAATCTTACATTGTGACCCATTCCAGGTGAGAGAATGGAAACATGAACTGATTGCTGAAGGCATTGGAAGACACAACAGGACACACCGCAGCAGTAGGCATAGCAACGTGTAAGTTGAAGCTGTCCTTCCCAGGCAGGCCCTAGGGAAACACCCAGAGTAGCCAGTGAGGGGGCTTCTCTCCTCTGCCTGCAAACTACCATAAAAGGAGAAAAGAAATCCTCCAAACACAATGGGGACCTCTTTGAGTGAGTCACCCCGTGAAAAGGCACTCCCAATTACCATAAAAGGTACAGCCACCCTGTAAACTTGTATCTCCAGTTATTCCTGTCCCTAGAAATTGATGGGTTGCCTCAGACTCCGGCTTCAGGGTTTCCCAAAATAACAGCCAGGCACACATCTCAGGCTGGGGTAGAACCTGCCCAAGAATAGAACAGGGATGCCTCTGAGCACTAAAATTACTTGCATTGTTTGGCAGAGATTATTTTCTAATATCTTAATGCTTTGCTTTTCCAGTTAAAAAAATCATAAGATTCAAATATTTTACTAAAATACACTTTCTCTCAATATCTGTAGTAAAAGTATAGAAAAGTTTGGTACCCAAAAGTTTTTTTTTTTTTAAGTAAGTTTACAATACTCCAATTTTCAGGTCTTCCTTCATTTTTATCCAGTTGAATTAGTTTCCAGAAGCTTCTATGCCTCTCTCCTCAACTTGGTCCACTGTGTGAACTTGGACAAATATGAAAGAGATATTAACAGTGTTCTTAGTTTTCTGAAGACTGAATAAGAAAATTCACAGAAAACACCTAGAATATAGCAACTTGCAATGAAGGCTATTTCCCTCAATTATGTGGAACTGTTCTCCTTTGAGGCAGGCTTTTGTTGACCGCTTACTTTCCTGACAGGATATGCTCCAAACAGAAAACACTGCAAACAGACAACAAGGGGCTTCCAGGGCTGGAAATCATGAGTCATCGGCATCTGGACTGCAGAGCTTTCCAGAACATCTCTCACCCTCACTGGATAGAATCAATGCTTAGGGATGGGCACATAGAAGATGCCTGGGAGAGGAAACACCCTTTTCGAGAAGACTCTTTCCTCTACTATCCAGGGGCATTTGTCAGGAAATTGCTGTGACGCATGCATGGCAAATAGGAAGCTGCCAGGAGTGCGAACGTCAGAAATGTGGGACAAAAGTCACCTGAAATTTCTTACCATGGGGAGAAAGGAAAAACAGTTCTCACAGAAAGTCCAAGTAAGAGAAACAATGCATAGAAAGTTGCTAAATCAATTCCCAAAGACTTATTCAAGCTCTTAGCTTTAGGAGGTGAAAAAAAGCCAGGTCTTCCAGAAGTCATTTCTGTTTCTGATGGAAGCAATATGATTGAACACGTGTTCCTTGGTTTCTCTAGAGTCTTCTACCTGGTGAGGAACTTTTATTTTCTATATGTTAAGCCATTCTCAACATTATACCTGCACATGGGTTTCAAATTTTACATTTATCTCAGCATTTTTCAAGCTTTTGGATTTCACACTGATGATGTTGATGTGGCCTCTTGTTTGGGGTAAAGGGAAAAAGAGAAACTGTGGGACAGCATCACTGTTTGCTCTCAAATTTCTGCCAGGGTTGCATTTTATTAACTGACAGTGGAGATGCCACAGGGATCCTTCCAGAGATACTACCCCCACAATTTCTGTATCCCTCATCCAAACACACTCCATCAGAAGCAGCGTGAGAAACAGCAGCAGTCTTGGAAGCAGGAGCAGAAACAGACAGAGATCCCACAGCAACAGAGGACAGAGTAACCTGCTTCCGTTTTCACAACCAAGGGCAATGGCTATTTACGCTGGACAAATACCCAGGACTAAGGTCAGTGCCCTTTCCTGTGCAGAGGCCAAAAGTGACATCAGCAGAGGCAGGACCTGCAGCTGCAGGGTGGTGGCATCCCACTGCCCTCTCCCACATGGAAGGACCCCCAAGAACTCACCTCCTTATGCCTGCGGGCAGTATCCAGGGAGACGGTGTCATGGCCCCTGTGCTCATCCTGGTCACATTCCTGGCAGATGGACTGCTGATCGATGCAGCAGAAGGCAACCAGTGGACTGTGGTGGGCAGAGCAAGTGCGTAGATCTTGGTCCTTCACCGGCTCAGTCAGCTGGTGGCTGTGCAGTTTGCTATTCTCCTGGTGTGGCCGCAGGTGCTCCTCACAGTAGTTCACCATGCAGGTCAGACAGGACTTAACTGCTCTTACTCTGCTGGCCCCAAGGCAGAAATCACACAGAATCTCCTCCTCCTCACCGCCAGGAGCCCCCATCTCGGCCAGGCCACTCTCCTGTGCATCTACAGGCCTCCCCGGGGACCCCACACCTTCTTCTTCTGCAGGGCTTGCTGAACCAGAGTCAGTGTTGAGAGGGGCCAGAGGGTGGGCCGTGATCCCAGGCAATGGTCCTGGGGCCAGCAGATCCAACTCTGCCATCTGGGAAGCTCTGCTACCTAAGACGTCCTTCCTCTGCCCCAGAATCTATACAGCCCAAGTCAGACCAGAGAACCACGCCTAGATGACGGCAGCTCCCCCAAGGCTTTAACTGTTTCCTTCCTCCAGGGAAGCTCAGTTTCTCATGACTATGCTCCGCTGGGGTTGGGCTTGGAGGGCAGCCAGCCGCAGTGACCAGGCAGCTGGGTCACTCAAGCTCAGAAATCTCTTCCTTGCCTCAAACGTCTCCTCGGGTCCAGCCCCGCCCAGAAACTTTTGTTCTGTGAAATCATTCATCTCCCATAGGCTCTGCAGACGACCACGTGTGTCTGTGGTGCTCGGAGGAAGCGCCCGGGTTCCTGATTTCTGGTGGAATTCTGTGAGGCTTTACCTATTCTCACAAGTTGCATTTTGCATTTACATTGTTAAAAGGGATCAAAGGTGTAAAGCCCCACCCCAGCGATAGCATGGCCGTTTGCCACTCCCATCTCAGAAGCGGATATGAAGCAACTAGTGAAATCAAGCAGACAGATCACCCCGGCTTAGGGTAGGGATTTAGCTCGGGGGTGGGGTGCTTGCCTCCAGGGTGCAGGGCTCTGGTTTTGAGCCCCACCACCACCTCAACCGCAAAATCCCTCTAGCTTCACTTGCTAGTAATTACTTGCTTTCAGTTGATTTTACAATTAACCGGTCTTGGAGTTCTCCCGGCTGAGTGGTACATTATAAATCTCCCACTAACGCTGATGGGTGTGTTAGGATATCAGTGGCCTGGGTTACTTTTCTGGGACTTGAAGGCTATTTTTGTGGAAGCCAGCAGTTTTCTCTTGGGTCTGTGCAAGTGGATCATGTTAAAGCCAACATTTTCTGAACATGCATCCTGCGAAGAGCCATGAAAACTGATTCCAGACACAGGTTACTGATCACTTCACCTCCAATCACATATCCTCAGACCTCTCTGCTTCTTTACCCCACAATTACTCCAAACTACATTCACAGGAGGGGGATTTGAGGCTTGGGGCTCTTCCACACTCAGCCACTTTGCAAATAACTCTTTTTTATCTTTTGCAAAACTTGTTGTTTCTGTGCTTGACATACTGTGCAGTGGAAAAAAATATGGGTCTGGTTTGATAACATTAGGAATAAAGTGTACATCTCTGACTCTGAACTTTTCACCTTCCTTTCTTGCACATTCCGCAAGACAGCTTCACTTGGGTATTCAGTGGAGGGAAGATGGGTCAGGAAAGACTCTGCCCCCTCCGCAGACAGCCCTACTGAGCCAGGCTTTCCATAGCCCCACAACCTACATAATAAAATGCTCCCAGACATGGTATACTCATTAGCTCAGGTTGCCGTAACAAAAGACTATTGACCAGTTGGTTTCAGCAACAGAAACTGACTTCCTAACAGTTCTGAAGACTGACAGTCTGAGGTGGTCTCACTAAGTCAGTAAGTTGCCTAAGCTGGGATGCTCTTGCCTCAGCTTCCCTGAGTGCCAGAATTATAGGACTGCACCACAGGGTTCAGCACGGGGTTGATTTCATCTGAGGCCGTTCCCCTTGGCTCCTGGGAAGTTTGTTCTATGTCTTTACACTGTCTTCCTTCTGTACATGTCCGTGTCCTAACAGCCTCTTCTCACAAGGACAGCAATGAGATTGAATTGAAGCCGATCCTAATAATGCCATTTTTGCCTTTTTTACCTATTTAAAGATCTCCATCTCCAGATATACTCAGACTCAGATACTGAGGGTCGGTCAGGCCTGCAAAACATATGAATTTTAGGGGGGGGAGGGGGGCTGGGGAAGAGACATAGAGCACATGGCCAGAGGACAAAATGGAAAGTTTGTGGCTTCTTAGAAGATAGATTTTCCTAGTTATGCCTACTAGCTATAAAGACAGTGTACTCGGATGGGTAAATAGGATCCAGAAATCATCCCATGATACTCAGACACCTACTGCTATATCCTAAAAACGATTTAAGATTTCCCCCCAGTACTTGTTCACCTTCATGTATGGACTTGGATGGATTCTGAAAGTTAGTGGGATGAAGAGAGAGGACGGAGAGGGAGATATTAGGTCCCATTAGACCCAGAGACTAAGGGTCAAGATGGATCTGAAATGCTATACTCCCTATGGCTCTGCACCACTCCCCCGTCCCTCTCCCAGTAAATCCTACAAAATTTGACAAAGCCATGACATTTATCATCACTGACTGAGGTGTCAGAGGCCCACAAAATCCAGAGGTTAGTCAGAGTTGGAGGACACAAAAGATGAAAAATTTACCCCAAATGTAGCCCTATTCATTTTCAGCCCCTCATAGCATATCTGTATCATGATTGCACAGAAGCAGCTCTTTTCAGCAATGTAAAGTTTCCTAAGTGTCCCAACCCTATCTATTCTCCTTTTTACTGTGAAATCCCCCCATCATCTCAGGAAATTTATTGGTATCTAATCTTGTGATTTGTTTATGTCCAGCCAGAGGTGAAAGGAGCAATCTCAATGAGGTCAGGCTGTCCTCAGAGTTTTATCCAATATTAATAGGCATGTAGGTTTCCTCCTCTATTTCAGAATGACCTAGTGCTGATAGTTGAACTGGTCTGCCCACATGCCACAGGGCCTCTGATATTCAGTGAGCAGGGAAGGGAATGGGCCCTTCCCAGCCCATTCCTGTGCTTCATAGGTAAACTAGGAGATTTCAATCCTGCCTTCTGATTTACCTCTCAACCTTTCCTTCAACACCTCATGCCCACTCTTTTGTCTTTCATGGATTGTTGTTCCCCCAGTGCCTGTGTGTGTGTGTGTGTGTGTGTGTGTGTGTGTGTGTGTGTGTGTGTGTGTGTGTTTAGAATAAAGATTGAACCCAGGATCTTTCCCTGGGTTCTATTTTCATTTTTTATTTTGAGACAGGGTCTCACAAAGTCACTAAATTAACCAAGTTGAACTGGGATTTGCAATCCTCCTGTCTCAACTTTTCAGGGTGCTAGAATTATAGGCCATCTCAGCCTACCCTTTTCTGTGGCTAAATTTTAATAACAGTAGTTAATGGAAAATGTTGGTCCTTTACCAAGGAGCCACTGGAGAACCAAGTCTGCAGACACTCTCCATGTTTCTGTACAACAGTGAGGGAAATGTTTGAGTTATGGTATCTATTATGGGATGAGACAGAGGGTAGTATGTCCTTGGAGGATCATCTCCAGTCCTCTGGGAACACAGAATTCAGCGACACTTCAAAACCTCCTCCACTGCCAACTCTCAAAAAAGAGCCTTTGAGCCTGATCTAATCCTACTTCCAGGAACACTAACACATCTCATCCAGCCCCAAATTGCTCAACACCTTAACACAGGAGATTAAGGTTACAAAGTCACATGATTTTCTTGCACTCAGATTTTCTACAGAACCAAGCACTCTACAATGACTACATTCCTTTTCTTCTACTGACCTCTGAGGACATTTCAGTCTCTACTGGGACAGTTTAACCACAAGACGTAGAAGAAACCAAGTATTGCAAGCCATAGTGACATCTTTTCGCAGCCTTCTGGCTGTCTTCTGCAGCCTCCTGGTCACATCCCTTCTTGATAGAAAATTTAAGATCCTGAATCACAATCTCCCCTTCTACTCCAACTCTGTTATCATTCTCAGAAATTCTACCTCAGACTACTTCCTGCCACTTATCTTATGGTCAGTCCTGCATTTATTTTCGTTACATATTATTGTAAATTACAGAAAATACATTTAAAATAAATCTTATAAGTCCCTGTTTCAGTGGGTTTAATTGGATCCCACTGGCTTCATTCTAACCTAAAGCATTCAACTTTGAAAAAAAAAAAAATCAAGTACCTGTCTCTCTCATCTTCCCATACCCAATATAATTCCACTTAGATATCCTTCTTTGCCAAGTTAAGCCTGTCATTGGAAATGATAGATTCTGAGGGATAGTGGCTTGCTATTTATTTCTAGAATTGAGGAAGGTTTCCATAGCCAGAGTTATAATGAGTCCAATGCCTCTAAAAGATGTGGATAGGTAACTGGTAAATAGGTAGGTGTCTGGAGCACAGGTAGAATGTGGAGAGTCTTGAAGGCATACTTGAAGGCATTGGTAAAGTAAACCAATTTAAGTGCTATTAAGTAAATTGTTAGAAACTGCCCAAAGCTCTGTATGATACTGGTAAGTTGGGAGCCATCTGCGTGTGGACTCGGACAAAACCACTGTCTGTAGCTTGCGGGCATAAAAATAGTATATAAACCGTCCTGACCCTAAGTTCAGGGTCGAGGTAGGAGTCACAGACTCTGAAGGCAAGATGCGTCTTGCTCCTCATCCCCAGCCTCCTCTCCTCCCAAGTCTTCCCGAGTGCGAGACTACACCTCCTCGCGTCCAGAGAGCGAGACCCCCTGGAGAAGGAGTGACTGTCCAGCTGGGCAGCTACCAGAGGGTCCTGATCCATCCATGGACTGGCGAGCCCGGGACAAGTTCATACGCTTGTCGGCTGTGTCGCCAGTAGTCAAGAACACATCGCATGGTGAGCATAAAGGACCCAGGATGGGAATAGGTTTAAGAGGTAGAATAACGCTTGCTTTCCTGCTTAATTAATTGATCCATTTATTATGATTTGATTTACGAATTGGACTGATTGGTTGTTGTGTAAATAAAGAACATTTCCAGGTAAATTCATTTGCCTCTGTCCCGGCCGTCTCTTTTTATGGAGTGCTCGCTGCAGTAGGTAATTATTAATTTTTCTCCAGTTAAGTTTGTGATAAATAATCTCAACAAATGATAAACTCTCGCAATGCTATAGAACAATATATACTGACAAAGCCCCTCCTTGTTTAGGCCCTTAAAGCCATCACTCCAAGAAATCTAGAATAACTCAGGTTAAAAAGAGCTTTTCTACGACAAAGCCCTTGTCAGATAAAGAAACTTTCCAAGTTTTTTTTTTTTTCTCAGTAAACAACCCTTAGTTTATCTCTCCAAAAACCTCCCTGGGGAGCGGGGGTTGTAGCTCAGTAATAGAGCATTTGCACAGCATGCTCAGGCAGTATTCTCTCCCTAACAATACATATACCCCACTCACATTCCAACACCTTGGATTTTTTTTTTCATTTGTGGCTTCTGAGTCATGCAAAATTGTGATTGTGATTCTCAAACATAGGTAATATATATCCATCTGAGTGTCAAAATGAAGAAAAATCAATATATCAAACTGAGAAAATAAAAATAATGAACTACCCACAACACTGGATTTGATTGATTCAAGGGGGTGCATTTAATAGTTATTTGATTATGTATCCCTTTCCCTTTTCTAGAGTTAAAAGTCATTGTTTATGAAGTAATGGTAATAAAAGCAGTTGCCTAGAAGAGTTACATCTAAGTCAGTCCCCCAAATTCACTTTTTTTTTTTTTTGGTAAAATCCCTAAGTCTGAGAGCCAATGAACATGAATTTGTACCACACTCATGGAAACAAGCCCAGAATTTTCTGGCTCACCTGGAGCAGGTGGGACAATGAACTCAAGGGTCATTGGGTTCCCATCTGCAGTGGTCCTTACCCTTGCTTTTCTCTTGAAGTTAGGTGGCAGCTTCTCCAGTTGCTTTGCTAATTAATTATTCTTAGCAAGACAAGGGGGAAAATAAAGGAAAGAAAAATAGTACACTACAAACTTAAAATAGCACTGCTCCTGATCTCAAAATATGATTGTTGTAATCACTCCCCCCAACCCAAGTCTCTGACATCTCTCTATGGGAGTCACCTCAGGGTTGTGTAGCAGCTTTCCACCCACAAGGACAGGAGCACACACCTGAGGGACAGAACAAGATAGTACCCATATCCCAAGTACATGAATAAGGCCTGTGTCTCAGCACCAGCGCAGAGTCTACAGGCAACCATGCAGGTGGGGGAAATGGGCTGAGGTCAGCTTCAGCTGTGCCTTCAGCTACGGCATCTGTCATCTGAGGAAAAGTTGGGTGGTGTCCTCCCTGAGCCACTGAAGGTCTAGCTCTGGGATGTTCCCAGGTTCCCCTTTGTTCGCCAGTGAGACAGGGCTGTGGGGCATAAGTACAGCCTTCATTAACTCTTCCGTAACTACCCAAACTTACAGGGCCAGAAGTAACAGCTGCACCACCCAGGAACCTACTGGGGAAGTTTGCAATGCCCAGGAAATGAAGAGCTAGGGCATCTTACCACATTTTCAGTTACTCCCGTAAATTCCACAAGCAAGGGCATGACATTTTTATGTCACACATGGTTATAACACTTGAACTGTGCTTTATTGAATCTCCCTATCAGTCTTTGGAACAACTCTAAGAACTATGGTGTGATAACTCCCAAGGTAATTACACAAGTTAAACTCTAGTTATCATTAGAGATATAACTACAATGGCAAAATAGCCTACATACAATAAACGAAATAGGCCTTTTAATATTATGTAACAAACTTTCCCTCTTGCCTTGGGACCGAACATGGTCTTATGCTAAGTGCTTTTTTGACACTGCTTGTTTTCTGGACCTGGGTAGGTGCCCAATCCCAAATCAAAATGGGCACCACTAATCTTGCTATTTGTTGGAGTACCATACATTCCAGGGAGCTATCTTCAGTGAAGGCAGAATTGGATCAGGTCACCAGGATGTGATTTCTCACCAGGTACTAGCAGCTCAGTAAGCCAAAGGGTAAGAGCAGATCATTCCTGCTGGTTAGAGAGCCAGGGGATAGGCCCCTTTACACAGCATCAGGATACATGGTCAGAGTCCACCTGGTTATACAAGTAACAGTCCGAAGGGATTTCAGAAAATTATCCTTTCCACCCTTTTCCTTCTCAATATTTATAGGTAGAGATTTAGGTTCATACTTTAACAATAAGTAGAAGCTACAAACTCAGAAACCTGAACAAAGAAAGGAAAGAAACTTCTATTCTAGGGTCAATACCTACCCCTTCCTCCATGGACTGTGTGTGGTCAGGGCAAGAGAACCGTGTGCCCTTTTTCACCAAGGTCCTCCTGGGTTGGTTTATGCCTCAGGAGCCACCAACATTCAGCTCTTAATTCCACTTCCCTGGGACATCCATTTGTTCAGATGGTTTCTTTTCTTGCCTCAGGGTTGAAAATCAGATGGTTAAAGAATGCTCTGTATTTCTGCTCCCATCGCATTTTGGCAGAGGAATTACATAAAGGCTTCCTCAGATGAGGGGCAGCCCTCTTTCAGTGTATGGTGCACAGTCTCAGGAAGAGCACATACTACAAAGAGTGCTCGAAATAAACTGTAGGGATCCAGCCTGGGAAGCTACGGCTTCTGTCTTAGTTACTTTTTTGTCACTGTGAATTAACCCCCAACATCCACAACTTAGGGAGAAAAGATTTATTGTAGCTTAAAAGTTTCAGAAAGTCACAGTCCGTTCACAGGTGGGCAGCTGGAAAATGGTGGAATCACACGACGGGGCCACAACTAGAGCCAGAGCCAGAGTTAGTGCTCCAGAGACAGCGATTCTCATGGCAGCGTGGCAGAAATGAGAAGTCTGGGAGGAAAGGCAAAACCAGCCGACTCCCCTCCAGGTCAAGCCACAAGCATCCACCCCTTCCAGCCAGGCCCCATCTCCAACACTAAACAGTATCCATAGAAACATGAGGCTTTTGGTGAACACTCTAGATCCAAACCATGACAGCCTTCTTGGTTGTGACTGCCACTTTGCCCACTAAGTGACACTGACATGCATGCAAAACCATACAGGTCAATAAAGTTTACTAAAACAGCTGGACGTGTTGTGCCAGCTCACTAGAGACAGGAACTACTAAAAAACAAACAGATGATCAAATGCTGGGTAGGGGCTCCACAAGGATTACACCTATTTCATGCTTGCATAGCAGAACCAAACAAAGACATAAATAAAGACCCAGGTCTCACATGCAGAACTGGCATTTAAAAAAATAATTACAAAACTTGCCTTACCCTAGAATTACAGCTGACCAATGAGCTACCTACTACTGAACTCAGACTGACCAGTCAGTACTGGACACCCACTGCAAATTTGAAGCCCTTATTTGCATGGAGGACCTGGATGGGAATTTTTGGTGGGAACCTTTTCAGTAATGGTTATGCCTTCCCTTTGTTCAGGGAACCACTGGTCTTATCTGCCCTTGCTCAGACGTGCAGCTCCCTTTGGCTCTACCATAAATCCTAATAATAGCTTTGCTTCTGTCCATAAGTCCAGAATATTACACTCTGTGAAATCCTGGACTTGTCTGCCTCTTTCTTCAGTATCTTGGCTCCTTAAGCCTTTGGTGGCTGTTTCTCAGATACCAGTACTATTTTTTTTTTCATTTTGTTTTGTTTAGTTGGTTGGTTTTTTGAAACAGGGTCTTCCTTTGTAGTCCAGGCTGGTCCCAAACTCACTATGTAGCCCAAGGTGTCCTTGATACACAGCAGTCCTCCTTACTCAATCTCCCAAGCACTGTGACTACAGATGAGCACCACCACATTCAGTTTATGTGGGGTGGGGCTAAGGACTTGAACTCAGGGCCTTTGCATGCTAGGCAAGTGCTCCAACCACTGAGCTATTCCTCCAGCCCCGGGACTGGGTTTTGATTATAGAGAAGGGACAGGATTGCTCACTTTGATGAGCAAGATAATTGCCATCTCCCCAAGAGTATTTTAGTAGAAAAGCCTTCAAGGTTTTTTTCAAAAGATAAGAATATGAGCATGAAGAACAGAAGTCATTATTGAAGGCCACAAGGTCATCAAATGTGCCTACCTGAGAGCATCATTCTTAGAGGCTAACCTCTTGCCAAAGGACAAAGCACTTTACTGTTGGTGGAGAGTTGACTCTTCCTGTTGCTAAGGATATTTGTCAAAATTTGAGGAGGAACTACAGTTCAAAAGGTGACATCTAGCACTACAACTAGATGAACTGCTGAAAGAGCAGAGGATTCCAAGGCACAACTAAGGACCTCCCCAACACACAACCCGGCTCAACAAGTTTGTAGATGAAAGCATGACAATATGGCAGCAAGGATTATTTCTGTGAGGAATATTTTCAACAGGATGTACACGAGGATATGTCATGTGCACTTTGTTTCCAATCAAAATCAATGCTGCAGAACTATTCAAGTCCTTGAGTGATTTCATATCAGGAAAAGAGGAAAATCGGTCATTTTGTGTTGATATGTGCACACACAGAATGGCTGCTAAGACCAGGCAGCTCTCTGATCTCATTACTTAGGTCAGAAATATCATTCATGAATGCGAATTTGATAGTGTCATCTACAGAGAAATATTGACTTGCTGGAAACTTATGGTTTGTGGGATGTGATTTAAATTATCAACCACATTAGAGCACATGCCCTTAATCATGCCTATTCCTGAAGCTCTTTTGAAGATAGATACAGAATACATATGTTTTCTCTTATACACAGAAACAAGATCGTTTTTTAAAGATAGATCACTGGGCAGAGTTTTTCAGTTACAAGAGCCACTCCAGAGATTTCTTTTAGAAAAGCAGTCACCACAGGCAGCCTATTTCAATGGCACCAAAGGGACTGCAAAACCTGCTTACTTGTGTGACATATTCAACCTGTTTAACAAATTCAATATGTCACTCAGGGGAGAAAAACAACTGTGTTCAAGCTGGTGGATGAAGTGGCTTCGTGCAAAGCCAAATTGGAATTACAGAGGCAACAAGTTGAACATTAGGATTTTTGACATGCTTCAGTCATCATTAGCGATTTTTAAAGAGACCGAGCCAGGGTCTTCTTTCTCCCATCTGGCACATGAACACCTATCTCAGCTTTCAAAAGAGTTTGAGTTTTACTTCCCAACCTGTAAAGATTCCAGAACCAAAAAGGAATGAATCTATGATCCATTTGTGATAAGCCAAGTCAATCGACTTTATCCGTGTTAGAAGAGGACCAAATACATGAGATCACAAATGATGGTGGCTTTACGGGTATGCTTGAGACAGCATCAAATAACCATGTGTGCTGGACTAATGTCAAGGCAGATATGCTGACATTGCCACAACAGCACTGAAAAGTCTGATTTTATTTCCAAACTTCCTATCTTTGTGAAGCAGTTTTGTTTTGGGTTGTTGTTGTTGTTGTTGTTGTTGTTGTTGTTGTTGTTTTGTGACAGCAGCCAGGAAGACTGCACAGGAACCTGGACAACATGAAAACACTTCAGGTATCCCTGTCTCCCATCACTCCCAGATAGAAATGTCCAGTTGTAGGAAAACAACTCAGAGCTCCCACTGATTCTGCATTATGGTGAGTCGTACAACCATTTCATTATTATCTTACTATATAAAAAATAAAGTGCACAACAAATGTAATGAGAAGGCTTGAATCATCCTGAGCACCCTTACCCCTGTCTGTGAAACTACTGTGTTCCATGACTGATCTCCAGTGCCAAAAAGGAAGGGGACCATCCTAGGTCTTGGTGGGGAGGAAAACCACAGAGGTAGAGTGCCCTCTCACCACATCACATGAAAGGCACAAATGATCAATGTAACAGCCTGTTGATCTTGATCTTGATCACCTGGCTGAGGTGGTGTTTGTCAAGTTTCTCCACTGTAAAGTTACTCTGTGCCCTTGGAATAAAGTTAGTATGTACAATCATCACTGAAAGAATGAGGAATTGTGTTCTACCTTCTTGAGGGTGTGTATCTACAGAAATTATCTGAAATTAATTCCATGGGATTTTTGTCTATTTCTCCAATTTATTTATTTACTCCATCACTTATTTATATCAGCATAGACTCATAGTCGTTTTTTGTTTGTTTGTTTGTTTGTTTGTTTGTTTTAATGAGACAGGGTCTCACTCTGTAGTTCAGGTTGCTACTGAACTCATTATTGTAGCTGGCCTAGAGCTCACTGAAATACTTTCATCTCAGCCTCCAGAGTGTTGGATTTACAGGATGCGCCCCCACACCCAGCTATTATGTGATGCTGGGGGATCAAACCCAGGAATTCATGCTTTCTAGGCAAACGCTTTAAACATAGAACTGCATTTTATTTTTTTACACAGGGTCTTCCTCTGTAGTCCAGGCTGGTCCTGAACTCACTATGGAGCCCAGGCTATTTTATTTTTCAACGTGTTCCAGCTTTGTCCATTGGGATCCTCTCCCATCAGCTCCTATGTCCATCTGACATAATTTGGTTTGTTGATTTTTTTGTGAACTACAGACATTTCACGTTCATTTTGTGTATTTGCTACCTCAGTCCTTTCTCCTTTAGCCAAGGAGCCATAAGCCTTTTTATTACAGAATGGGATTAGAAACCAAGATCTATTCATTTCCTTTCCCATTTTATATTGATCTACTTTCTTGTAGGGCCTATTTACACACATTTATATATTTTGGTGTTATGTTTAAATGTACACACATTCTAATCTCAAATTCCCAGGAACTTATCCTAAAGAAATGCAAGCTTGACCAGAGAAATGTTTGTATAGTAAAAACTTGGGAAAACCCAGTGCTCGTCAGTAGGAAGGTATGTACATTATAGTGCATTTATATTAGAAAACTATAAATTTTTAAATTGATGAAATGATGTTTATGGGATAATGTCGAGAGTTAAAAGTGAGTTGAAAACAAAACAAACATTACACTCCTAACAAAAGAATCTGAAAGGAAAACAAACCAAACAATTCTCGAGTAAATCTAAAAGGAGAATGGGGAGGATCCCTTAATTTTTTCTTTATTTTTTCAATATTATTTTTAATTTTCTATATTCTTGAATCTCTTGACAAAGAAGAACTCACTTCTGTAATATAAAAGCATTTCTAAAGAGAACATCGTGACTGTAATGGTTGCAGTGAACACACCCTGTAGTTTGATCTTAACATCTCAAAGAAGTTACTACTGCCACCTTGTGGTGATACCGTGTCATGGAAAACTGTTCGCTTAAGGGTTTCTTGACCTAAGCACCATTGCCACTTTGGGATGGACAATCCTTTTGTTGTGACCACTGTCCTATGCTCTGTCGGATGTTTGGCTGTAACCCTGGCTTCTATCCCCTGGATGCCAGTAACATCCCCTGCATCAAGTTGTAACAATAATAATAAGTCTTCAGGGGGGCATATGTCATTAAAATCAGACGCATACACTGAGTTGTTTACACCACTGGCAAAAATAGCAATTGTTTGGGAACCTTTGATCTAAGAGAATGAGCCTTGTGAGGAGAAAGTATATTAACAAAACATGTTCACTGGTTCTCAGAAACTTTACACTAGACAAAGTCTTTATGAAGTAACTTTCTAGTATCAGTTGGTTATGAGCAATCTTTAGGCTTTTGTTATTCCCACACACAATTCTATTTTTGGCTTTAGGATATTCTGAGGCTTAAAATTCAGAATCAAATACAGAAAAAAAATCTATTATTATCCAGCAAACCCCCAAATTCCTCAGGCAAAATCATGCAAATGCTAGTACACACAGCCTACTCCATTTCCCGGTCTGGGAAAGAACCTCACACCGCCGTGGTGTAGCTTCATCCCAGAGCTCCTGTCAGTTACCGCTAACAGGTAAGCCAGTTCCCTCCTGTATCATTCTTTGAGATTATGTGACATGGCCCTAGCACAAACTGCTAACTTGTAACATCTAACAGCTATGAGATATTTTGTAATTTTTAATAACTCAATTATGTTAACTATATTAGATATTTTATATGCAGCGCAAGGCAATTCTTCACTTGAAGTGGCCCAGGCAAACCAAAAGGTTTGACACCCACACCCTATTGACTTTCTATATCTCTGTAATATAAGGATTACCTAACAATTAGGTTAAAGTTATTGGAGTGTTTCCTTAGAACGGTATTATGGTTTGGATCTGGAATGTCCCCCAAAAGTCTCATGTATTTGAATGTTATAGATTGTCTATGGAACCATGTGCTGTTAGGAGATTGGGGCCTCATCTGGAGGAGTGGATTACAGGCACGTAAATTGGATTACACGCATGTAGTGGGGGCTTACCACACATTCCACTCCTGGATCCAGGAGGGGCTCATCACTGGGAGGAGACCTGGAAGGAGATGGAAGTGGCTTCCTACCTTCCTTGAGGACTAGTCTCAGCTTGTCTTGCCTATTTGCACATATTACTTTTAGAAGGTCTCTCTCCAGTGTGAACTCATGTCAAACAAAATGATCTATCTGAATAAAAGCCACATTCTGCCACATTCATTCCAGACACAGGGATTCTTTCTGCTATGGATTCTCTGGTGTTGAGTAAGTGATGAGCATGAGCCTTCCCACATTCACTACTACATTTATGTGGTTATTTTGCAGGGTGAATTCCATGTATCCCAAAGGTTTTCTACATTCACAACACTCACAAGGTTTCCACCTTGGATTCTTTGATTTTGAATACATTGTACATTTTAAATTAAAGATGTTTCATGTACATCACATTTCTTCACATTGGGAATATTCTGATGATGTTTAGTAGAGTAAGAGCTGCATGTGTCAGCATCTGCACCTTCATGATACTTTTCTCTGATATCAACTTTCTGATGTTAAGGGTAGGGCACACTATGACTAAAGAACTTCTCACAGTGATTATATTTCAACTTTTATTCTTTGATGTGAACAATATAATGTTGAACACAACCTGCATAATCACTGGAGATTTTACAATATTCATCACACTGAAAAGCTTTCTCATTAGTGTTATTTCTCTTCCTTAGGATACCTCAGTTGTATAACAAAGTTTGACTTCAGATGAACATGTCTGTCAAATTCAGTACATTTATTGTTATATTTGCTATAGAAGTTCTTTTCCTACAAATAACCTTCTCCTGTTTCCAGAGTCTCTTCTCTTAAGTTTCCTGTTGGATTTATGAGTAATCATCATGTCACCAGGCCTCTGTCAAGCTAGTCTTGAATTAGCCTTCGGGGTTCTCTCCATATCCATTCTCTGGTTTGATTCTTTTCTCAGAAAAATACTTTTTTAGTTTTGATTTTCTGGTCTCCGAATCTAGGGGACAAAAGTAACAATGTTCCCTGCACTAGAAGAAAATGGCTGAAGTGGGAATTAAATAATAATGCCATAAATACCTTTAGTTACAAAGGTGAATCAGTCAAAAAATAATTTCTTGACTATTATGAGCTACACACTGTGTTTAATGCTAAGATTCAATGATCAACAAACAGACATAGTATCTGCACATTCAAATTTTATAGTCTGTTAGGGAAGATGTGTATTAACCACATAATTTTAAGCATGATGACAAAGAATGTTACAGAGTAAGGTGCTAGGGGGATCTCAATTAGGGAATGATCCATACCATACACAGGAATAGCAGCATTCCCTAGCCTCTAAACCACCAGAATCTTTCCTGTTTTTTACACCCAATCCTCATTTCCTTATATTGACTTAATCCCAACAAAGTCATCCTTTAGTACCTACTTTTGCCCCTACTGACACAACCCCCCAGAAACTCTCCTTGATTACTGCTGAGGTTGCTATTTGACTCAGTAAGACTATTCCCATATTTTTTAATTTTTACTTTCAGTTTCAGTGTTAGATATGTGCAGAGATTTCCATCAGCTTTTACTTTTTTCCTTCATTTCCCAAAACACAAACACACACACACACACACACACACACACACACACACACACCCCAAATCTTAAAGAGAGCTAAATTTTGGGAGACTACAGAAATTTAAACAGACTCAGAGGAGTAAGCCTATTGTAAGTAATAGTTCAGCTGTATCATGGGTAAGTCACAAGTGACATACTTTTTGTTATTGTAAGTTGGGACTTTGTATGTTGGGAACCTTGAAACACTCTTTCCATCTTATTGTGAGCAAAACAATATGTTTCTTTGTAAGTTGAGAATTATTTTGAAAGTAATCGTAGTATGGGAACTTGACAACCTTATATAAAATAATGAAAGTTAAAAGAAACCAAGGAGAGTCAATACTAAGGATTCTAATCAGATAGAACCAAGAAATATCTCACATGCCTTTGCCTCTCTATGTCAGTGTCTTAAGTCAATGAAAAAAAGCATAGTTCTTAACCACTTTTTAGGAGCCCTTTTTCCAGATTATTCACTAATGAGGGCTCATGTTACTCTCTCTCTCTCTCTCTCTCTCTCTCTCTCTCTCTCTCTCTCTCTCTCTCTGATAGCAGACTATATTCCATATAGTCTCCTGACTGTCACTACCACTTTCACACAACTAACGGACACCTAAACACCATTTTGTTGCCAGTCTATACTACCAACTTAATCTCATCTTTGCAAATTATTGCTGTTAGGTAGCAGACAATCTTCATGCTAAGAGTAAGAAATCTATTTTTTTCCAGAAATTAAAATGAGATTTCATGGAAGAGATGAAAAAACACAACTTACCTGAGACTGTTGTCTGTTGAAGAGCTGTTTCCTCTAAAAAGATATGCTTCTTGGGAAAGGGCAAGGTCCTCCGATGACAGAACTCAAAGGAACGAGCTACAGAGAGTCAGCTTGTCTTTATGTATCTCCGATATATTAGAAACAGGTGCATATGAGAAAATGTACCTCTGATTATGGCTGTCATCTGGTTTTAAGTATTTCACAGGCATTTAGGTAATAATCTCCAAGGATAGAATCAATATTCACTTAGGGAACAGTATGACCATTAACTGGAGTTGAGATCTGTATGAGCCATCACTCTGAGAATGAGGTTCCCTGTGCTGAAAAACAAAAAACACTTAATATTGGGTTGGTGATAAATTTTAGTCTCTGAAATCAGAGACATGTGAATTACCCTGATCAGTAAGCACTGTACACACATATTGAAATGTCATATTGTACCCAATAACTATGTGTAATTACTGTATCAATTTTTATATTTTTGCAAGGCCCGGTGGTACAGGCCTATAATACCAGAAAATCCCAGCACTCTGGGAAGCTGAGGCAGAAGGATATCAAGTTCAAGCGCTACCTGAGTAACTGAGTGCACAGGCTCTGGGTACAATCTTCGGTACCAAACAATTTTTAAAATATTAAAATACTGCTAGTCTCGATTCCTTCATTAAAATATAAAGAAACTACCTGACTTTACCAAGCCATATCAGGAGCCAGAGAGTGACACACAGCACTACCCTTCCCAGTCAAGGTCACAGAGGTCTTCGACCACCACACCCTAACTATTTCAGGCCCACAGTAAGCCTGTGACCTTCTGTTATGATTGAATGGCCCCTCCAATTCCTATATTACAACTTAATTGCCTTATGTGGTATTAAGAGATAGACTTTTTAAAGAGTGATGAGGTTGTTACCGTAAAAGTAGATATTGCAGATGAGAGATCCTGATAAAAAAGTAAATTCAGGGGCTGGAGGAATAGCTCACTTGCCTAGCAAGCTCAAGGCCCTGGGTTGGATTGTCAAGTACCACATAAGATGGCTGTGGGGGTGCACACATGTGACCCCAGCACTCAGGAGGCTGAGGCAGAGGATTGCTGTGAGTTGACGCCAACCTGGGCTACACAGTAAGTTCAGGACAAGACTGGACTACAGAGTGAGATGCTATCTCAAAAAAAAAAAAAAAAAAAGAGTAAGTTCAGCCCCCAAACTCTTTGACAGTTATTCTAGTTTGCTATTTTGCCTTCCTTCTGCATGGGATGGTACAGCAAGATGCAAGATGCTCAGCACATCCAAGTGCCATGACATGGAGTTCACAGTTTCCAGAACTGTGAGCTAAATAAATTTCAGTTAATAATACAGTAATATATATATATGGTATCCTATTACAGCAGCAGAAAGCACACTAAGCATTATTGTGGTTTGGATCTGGAATGTCCCACAAAAGTCTCATGCATTTGAATATTATGGATTGTCTATGGAACTATGTGCTGTTGGGGGATTGGGACCTAGTATAGAGGGGTGGATTACAGACATGTAAGTTGAATTATATGCTTGTAGTGGGGGGTTACCACACCTTTCCCACCTGGATCTAGGAAGAGCTGAGCAATGAGATAGGACCTGGAAGGTCCTGTTTGTGATATCATGAGGAGCTGCCTCCACCTCTGCCTCTGCCATGTACTTCCTCTGTTGCCAGCCACCCCTGAATAGACTGGGACCTTGTGAAACTGTGAGCTAAGATAAATCTTTCCTCCCCTAAATTTGTGGATCTTGGGTACTGAGTCACAGTGACCAAAAAGTAATGAAAAAGTAACGAAAAGGCGTCATGTGTTCCACCACATGCAATCCATCCACAGTTTGCAGCATATCACCTCATTCACCCTGCCTTTCTAAGTCCAGCTCAGTGTCCATGGAAGACATTTGGCCCAGAGCACTGCAAGTGAATTAATGAATGACATATCTAATTTCCTTGCCTGTTGCCATGTCCATCAAAGAACTTCCTATTCATGATTTACCTTTCATTTTTGACTTCTTTGCCTATAGGGAGAAAATTGCTAATCATATTAATTTCAAGAATTTCTTTGAGTTCATCTCTAGGTAGTAGGGTCATACATGGTTTCTTTTATTCTATATATAATTCTGTATTTTCCTAATTCTCTACAGTTTATTTTATCAATCTTGCCTCCTATCTCCCATGTCCAAAAATCAATACTCAAAGCTCATCATGGATTTGTCTGAAGAACCCAAGTATTTCTAGCTTTGTCACTATAGTATTTCAGTTTTCTAAAACATTCATGTCTCCTGCAATCTTTTCATACTATAAGACGAGCTCTGAAGTCTTCTACCTGCTTTCAAATCTCAGCTCAATAAGACCACAGGTAAGTTTCTTCTGTGCTTCAGTCTTCTCCCTTAATAAAAATGATAATAAAGGTATCTTCCTCATAGAATTGCAATTAATACATAAAAAGGTTCAAACCAGAACCTTCTACAGAATAAATTCTCCGTAGAAGTCATTTAATTAGCAGTTCAATATTCTTAATACTTTCTACACACAAACACTAACCAAGATTTTACAATGCTTTCATTCTGTACTTTTTTTGAAAAAAAGACAAAAAGTATAATCAGTATGTTTGGTCATACTCCCTAGATTCTACTCCCCCACAAGATGCCTGCTTCCTTTCATCCTACTAGGTACTGACAATCAGCAGACAGTGAGATGTAGATAAGAACTCCTAAGATCAAGAAATCAGGGCCAGGATGCTATGGGAAAACTGGAGAATAGAAGTAGGCTATGGAAATCCTTTCTAACCTGGGTCATTCTTTTTATTCTTTATGAAAGAGTACTTTCAAAAAGGGAGTTGAAAGAGAGCCAAGGAACAGTCTCCAATTCTGCAAGACCTGGCTGGCAGGGCCATAGATCCTAAAGATGTAGGCTCCAGCTTGAGACCATGAACAGTCTAGAGACCAGAGCTTTCTCATGTGTTCTGATCCCATAGTCAATCATCAGCTTCTCCATACTCATATTCTTCTCTTCTTCCAGGAAGTATGACCTGCATCCTTCCTCATCCTTGCAAGAGGCAGGTGGCATAACTGAAAAAGTACAGAAGATGAGATACCTTATTTTCTTAGGTCCTCAAGTAAAAAGGGGATAATAGTAAAATTACTACCACTTGTCAATCACTCACCATCTACCAGGTGCTTTCAATTACTCACATTTTCTAGATAAGGAAACCGTTAATTTTTCCAAGGTCTTACAGCTTTCCACACACATTCTACAAGGATGCTATAAAGAAAAGGTAAAAAGGCTCTATATGCAAACTGTAGGCACCAGCTAATGGCAAAATCTTCTTTCACTTGTATTTCTTACCTCTGTCCTGCAGTTGGTGGGTCCAGTCCTCCATAATTCCAGCCTTTGCACCATGACTTGGATATAGCAACCCTTTCCAAAACCTCCACATCTCTTCTTGGTAATTGCCAGAATTCTCCCCAGAAACTCTGGTAAGAGATTCTGAATTGAAGTTTTTCATTCAATTTCTTTTCCCATTCTCCAAGATCCAACTCTTAAGGAAAACAGAGAATACAAAACAGTATCTTTTGAGCTAAGACTAAAGTCAAGAACTTTAGCAACCACTCAGTCTGCATGAAGCTCTAAACATAGGCAAGCCTAAAAGCCTGTGGAAACGGAGCTCCAGAAACATAACACAATCACAGACCATGGAAAAAACATTGTTACCAACATATCCAAAGAATGCCCTGACAGAAAGAGCTCTGCTGGTGTGAGAACACCTGGGCTCTAATTTCTGCTATGTGCTAGGAAAAGGTACTATTCCTTTCAAGGTTTCTTTTTATGTACAAACAGAAGCATGGATTCCTACTATAATAACCATCACTGAGCCCTTACTTGCTGTTTCGCTCTGCATGAACTGTCACATATCAAAATTTCCTTGAATCCTCTCAACTACCATTAAAGGTACATACAAATAAACCTCCTTTTACAGATAAGGCACATGAGGCACAGAGTTCAGGAGTTTTCTACAGTCATATCACAGACCAATATTGCTTTCTCAAAATGAAGGCAAAAGGATCTCCTACATTTACCCCATTCCCACTTGAATACTGATAGTTAAAAGCAGACACCGCAGGCTTCAAAGACACGGGCCCATACTAATGTAAATCAGATTTGGCCCAACCCATGGGAGTCTTGGGCCCTATTTGCCTCACCTTCCAGCCAGGTGTTTCAGGCTACGTGAGCACGTAGCTTGTTTTCGAGCAAAAGACCCTAAGGTAACTCAGGTATTCAGTACACACAGCCCACTCTCTGGCACACACAAAACCAGACACACTCCTGGGGCGGGTCAAGGTGGCAGAGCTCAAGGACAACGACCCAATCCAGAGGGAGGGATTACGGTCAGAGCAATGGGCGCAGGGAGAGACCCATTAGGGAGCAACAGGCCCCCGAGAGTGACAATGCTCTGCTGGACACAACCCTAACCAGGATCTGTCCTCCAATAGTGCAAACACCAAAGGAATTGCAAGGACACAAATTCGCCAAGCCTCAAAACAAAGGGACCGAAAGCGAAAGTGATCTCCGAGCCTCCTGGGAAATGTAGTCTGGCTCAGCGGGAAAGCTGAATTGGGTCAGGTCCTGATTTAGAAAATCCCCAGCTATTTTTCCTGGCAGAAACAGGCTCTTGTGTGGCCCTGAAAGTTTAAATGCTGACCCGACATAAGGGGACTCGAGACTTTGAGAGCGATTAATTAACCATGAAGGACTTCTGAGTGTTTTAAGGAAAAGGGAAGAGAGGTTGAGCAGCAGAGGAAGATCTTGCCCAGCAGGTTTGTCCATAGGCTCTCTCCACAGGAAAAAGCTGGGCTGCAGCATTCCCTCAGAAAGTCAAACACAGCAATCCCACACTTATTTTCCATCTGGCTATTAAATTCAGGCTGCATTGCACAGAGCTGGTTCCTTCTACAGTAGTTCCCAACACCTCCACCTTTACAACTGTAGCTCAGAACACAGTGTCCTTTGAGTTGAAGTACTGGGTCTTGATTTATTGAGAGGTGGGACCTCCCTAGTCCATCTTAATACAGTGAGGACTCCAAAAGTGTCCATTATTATTTATTATTCTGTTTCCTGGTCATTTTCAAATTTATCACAGTCCTTCAAATCCCTTGGTGATTGAATACAAAACACACACACACACACACACACACACACACACAGTTACTTCAGCTCTTTGGGGATACATTCTATTCTACATTCCATTTGATGTGCCCATTGCATGTTCTTCAACTCAGTTCCCCTGAAATAAGAATTAAAACAATTGCATTGTTGAGCTCCGTTCTGTCGTTCCAGAGTAAGAAGTCAAGAGGTATGTACTCTGGTATTTAGAATAGCTCAGGCTTGCAACAACCAACAGTCTTCATCACCAGTTATGCTTTTTTTTTTTCCTGGTCATGGAACCCAGGGCCTTCGCATTGAGTTCTATCCCCACCTCATTTTTAGTTTTGATTTTGAGAACGTCTTGCTAAGCTACTACATTTCCCAGATTAGGATCAAACTTGCAGTCCTTTTGCCTCATCCTTCAGGGTGCTGGTATCACAGGCTTGTGTCACTGGGCCTGGCCAACTGTACTCTTAAAGTAGAGAAGATCTACCTGAATTCAAGCTATGGAATCTTTACACTATGCTCTGGGTCCAACCTTTCTAAGGACCTTTCAAGCCAAATGCTATGCACATCCACAAAGGTGTCGCTGTATAGAAAGCAAAGCCTCTACCATGCCATCCTCATGTCAGGTTTACTGAAGAAATTCTGAGGCCTCTACAATTTGGCTTCAGAGAACCAAGAGGAAAGTCTTACAGGATACTCTACCAGCTGGAATTTCCTCAGCACTACTACGAAGAGCTCAGGATCTGAGGAAAACAAGAAGTCAGCTCAAAGACCCAACTTCTCAGTGATAACTTGAGTTATGGAGCTCATTTAGGAGACTGCAATCTTAGTGAAAAGGTGGTAGCTTTATCCAAGGTAAGAGGGAATAGAGAATGATGGACAATTAGAGAGTTAGTTAAGAAATGTAAAAGAAAGTGGTGGTGATTACAGGACAGAGCTGAAAATATTCTAGTTCTGTTTAATGCTAATTAATGAGTTGCCAGTAATATTATGCACTAAGAAGAAAAGGGGCAGTTTAGACATGTTGAGTTACAGGTGAGTAGGTTAGTCCCTTAACAGAAGTGGAGGACATTTCCTGGAGAGGAAAATGTTTTTGAGGGACTTAGATAACATATTTTTTGCCTGAAAATGATTGTTCAGATTTATTGAAACTGGTTCAATCATTCCAACTTACCTTGTCACCTGGTGAGATCTAAGGTGGTCCTCCCAAAAGGGAGAAGAAGAAGGCGTCAACACATCCACCAGAAAGTAGGTTGTATGGTCATTGACTTACTTCCCAGAAAAACATTTCAGGATATGACAAAGGCATACATATTTAATGGTGTCCTTGAGATAGATGATTTAGGATGACTACTTCTGGTGTTTGCCAGGTTATATTAGCAAGCTAGGTTAGAACACAAACAATTTTCATGTATTTGAAATTCAGAGATTTGGTAGCAAATTAATAGTGCAACTTATTTGAACGTGGAAGTCTGTAGAATTTGCACATCTATAGTGTAAGAAACACAAGCCCAATTTACAGGCTTATAATCTTTGAGATTCACAGAAACTTTTTTGGAGTTTTCCTGGAAGGTCCAAAAGGCACTATAACTTTGGGTAATTTTGGCCCTGAAACTTCAGTTTTCTTAAAAGTACAATTTTAAAATTATTTTGTCTCCTTTTATCTTTATTTCTTCTATCTTACATATCCTCACACATGCGAGCTTTTAAGACTACAATTTGAGTATGGATTATAAAACAAGAGAGTGAGTGCACAACCAGCAATATGTTCTTTTTAAATTATACCTTTCATATACTTTGAAGGAAAAGAATGAGGTTGGGGAGGACAAAAACATAAATAAAAGCGATATAATCTAATTCATTTTACAGTAATCTGGGCTGGATTCAGGAGCCAGAGCAATATCCTGTAAGTAGACGTGTACAGACAAAGCACAGGGAAACCCATAGTCACTCCAGAGCTCGTGCCCTCCTCCCAGAGATCACTCACAGGAGAGGGTGCCACATATTCTCGCGAGAGGAAAGAATCTCGCTCGTTTTTAGATTCTCCCAACCGCGTGTTCTCTTAATTTCACCGTTTTGGAAACGGAGTCCGACGGCATGCAGGGTCTTCTGGGAATCGTAGTTCTGAGCCAGAAGCGGCAAGCCAGCCAGGGCCTACGGTTTATAACGCATGCGCAACTCCAAGCTGGCCTTAGAAGTTCGTTCCTTTGTCGGCCGGGAGGGGAGGTGAGTTGCTTGGTGCAGTACCGCCTCGTCTGCTCCGCCTCAGGGGTGGCCACGGGTTTCTTCTGTGCCTAGTAAGAGCTGGGGTGCGCAACTGAGAAAGGGACGTGGTAGGCCGACCTTAAGCCTCAGCCCCTTCGCGCTGTGGCCTGAATAACGCCCCCGCCCCCCCGGGACCGGTACGACGGTCGCCGGCGGCTGCGCGGCGGGCCTGGGGGCCAAGCGGAGCGGAGCTTGGAGCGCGGGGCTGTTGCGGGTGCTGGCCGCGTACCCCAAGCGCCGCGGGAAGCAGCCCAGCGCCGTCTCTTCGAGCTGTCGGCCCCTCCAGGGACACTTGCGAGCGGGAAGGACAGGCTCAGGGATGCAGTTCCCGGGTTCCCAGGCTCGCGCATCGTAGGACCGGGGCAGGCTCCACAGTGACTCACCCGACCCGACCCAGGTTGCTCTGCAGAGTGAAGGAAAAGCGGGAAGGAGCCCCGGAAACTTATTGCTACGCCGCGCAGGGAGGCTTGAATTCCGGCGAGGAGCAGACGCTTGGGGACATGGAGGAGGCGGTGGTCATGGAGACAGATTTGACCGAAATGCCCGAGAAAAGAGGTAGAATTGCTTAGGTGTTGAACTCTGTGGTGGAAGAGCGAAATTTCCACCTGTAGGGAAAACGGTTGCCTGGGAACAGATGACTTGTCAGAGAGGTGCCGTTTATTTCCATTGTCTTGGGGTGTGATGGACCCCCTGAGTGGGTGTGGAGGGCTTGGCTTAAGAAGCTCCGTCTCCACTGCAGCGTGGTTCAAGGGGAGGCCTTCGAAGGTTCCCCCAAATATGAACGCGGCATTAAGCTTCTGAGATGTGAGCATCATTACAGCTTCTATTCTCAACTGTGCGTCCTTCCAAATGGTTTCCCCGTCCTAGTCTCTTGTCAGTGGGTCTGTGAATTCAACTTTGTGGCTGACAAAAATGTTACCCCACACCTGTTATCCCGTGTTATCCATACAGTTACCATATGATTTCAATACAATACATATTTTTTATTTAACATACAGAGAAAACAGGCACGAAGTCAGGGGCGGACTGCCAATGCTACTAGACCAGTGCCTCTTAAAGTTTGATTTGTGGTTTCTAGCATCACAGTTATCCTTGGGATGTTTAATAAACTTCTACATTGCACCCCAGACTTGATCAATGATTGCTTTGATGTGTGGTTCAATAATTTATATTTTAAATCTTTTAGATTAATTTTTGAAACTGTTTGAGCCAACTTCTCTGATATTTTGTGTAGATTAAGCTAGCAAATTAACATGCTGATTTCTAGATTAGAGAATCATCTTCCAGAATACGTTATGCTTGTAGCATCTGAGTTTACATTCAGAGTGGCAATATTCCTGGGCATTTCTCCTTAATCCTAAGAGGTGGAAAGTAGAAGGTTGTTTGGGGCTCCCTTCAGGCTGTGTTATAGAGCATATTTAGTATAGTAGAGTTTTAGACTTGAAATTCTTAAGTATGCAACATCATTATTGCTTTCATGCCCTTAGCTCTGGCTTCCCAGAATTCTTCCCTTTCCCAAGAGAAGAGCACAGCAGAGAGAGAAGTAGCAGCTCTGCATCTCACAGCCATGTCCCAGGTGAGTGAATCTGTATTGATGATTGAAATCACATCTTATTTCTCAGACTACAGACACACACACCTGTCTCTTGATTTAGAGTTTCTTTGTCCACAAGAGTCCATCTAGACAGTTTAAGTTCTAATTAGACTGACAAACCATGAGAAATATTTCTTACTGATAATCTAGTTATTTATTGTCTCTCTAAGGTAAGCAGCATTTCTCCTCTTCAGCCTACCTTGTAAGGCTAATTTCTTTGTTTGGTAATATGGGAAACTTTTAAAAATAATATTATGTATAATGCTTCAAATTTGTATTTCTCTAGAGGAAACAATAGCCATATGGTTTTTAAATTTTATTTATTTATTTGGTTTTTTGAGACAGGGTCTTGCCCTGCAGTCCAGGCTGGTCCTGAACTCACTATATTAGGCTGAACTCAAAATGCATGGCTGTCCTCCTGCTTCAGCATCCCCAGTGCTGGGATTATAGGCATACACCACCACACCTAGTATATGTGGTGCTGGGGAATCAAATCCAAAGCCTTGTGCTTGTTAGGCAAGCACTCCAACCACTGTGCTATTCCTCAAGCCCCAATATGCTTGTGACTTTAAGAACTTCAGAAAGCACTTTAAATGCTGAAGTATTTATAATTAGAATAATAAATGGTTCAAACAAAAACTGGAAAAGGAAAGCCTATTTAGGCTTAAAATTTTAGAATTCAGTCCTCTGAATGGATAAATGCTGAAATATTATATCTGTAACTTTTATATTGTTGTCTTCCCCTGAGAGCAAGTATACAGATATTGAGAATTGTTGAATTTAGGTTGGCAGGTGTATTAGAGGAAGTTACTGTGTTTATCCTTCATGATCGAATCTTTTATTGAAACTTTTTTTAAAAATCTGTCTTTTGTGCATTTCTTTAGAATTTGTTTGCTTTTCTCATTAGAATTTGGGCCATTTTGAGTGTTGAGGGTATAGCTCAGTGGTTAGAGTGCTTGCCAAGGAAGTGGGAGATCCCAGTTTGATTTCCCCAGCACCACATAATAGCTAGGCTAGTAATTCCAGCACTCAGGAGGCTGAGGCAGAAGGATTTCTCTGAGTTTGAGGCCAGCCTGGCCTATAGAATGAGACCCTATCTCAAAAAAAAAAAAAAACTAGGTGATTTTTAATCTTTTACCTAACTGATTTTTAAAGTATAATTTTAATTCTTGTTCATTTGACAAACATAGAAATATTAAGGTAATTTTTATAAGGAAATGTGCTTATTCACATTTAATATGTGTGTCTCAAAGTTTTCTTGCCAGGTGATATTTATAATTGTTTCCTGTGCTTTAATTTCTCTTTGTATTTTTCATAACTTTTGTGCAATGTTTTGCATGTGTGTAGTTCTGATTTTTTCCTCCTAATTGTTTGGCAATTAATTTCCACTGATGTTGATTTAGCTATAAATATATAGATTCTAGGATCAAGGTCATTTTTTTCTTTTATAATATCTTTTCCAGTTAATGCTACTTAGTGGTTTTTACATTTTTGTTTTCAAAATATGAGTTTTATTTTTTAAATCTCAGACTTTTTCTTTATGTAAAGTTAGCTTTGAAAAAATTTTAAACATAAGAAATATTGAAATAATAAATTTCCTACTCTTTATGTGGCCTATCCAAAAGTTGACTTTTTCTTTTCCATTAGTACTCTCTTTTTTCCAAAATAAAGACATAAACATTGTTATAATAATTGGAACCTATTGAACTTACTCAGATTTCCCACCTGCTTTATTTTTTGAAGTTTCCTGTAAGTACAGTATAAGCCATTTGGCCCTGGGTTTTTTGTTTTATTTTATTTCATTGACATGATTTTTCACAATTGGTCACTATTCTGTTGTATTTCTTTTAGAAATTTATTGAAATTTACTTTGTTACTCTTTGTAAATAGTTCCTGAAGGTATAAATAGAAGGTGTTTTCTACGCAGTTATACCGTATGCTATATGGTTGTTTTGGCAACCGTGGAACTTTATATCCATTCCCTATGTATTTACTTTCATTTTGTTTTTTGTTGGGAGAGGGTTTACTCTGTAGTTCAGGCTGGATGTGAACTCCTATGTGGCTCAGACTGGCCTTGAACTCACGGTAGTCCTCCTGCCTCAGCCTCCTGAGTGCTGGGATTACATGTGTATACCACCACATCCAGTTTTTGTGGTGCTAGGGAATCAAAACCAGCGCCTTGTGCTTGCTTGTCGAGTGCTTTAACCACAGACCTATGCACCCAGGCCCCTATGAGTTTATTTAAAAGGGCATGTTTAATACTCATATATTTCTATCTGCATGTGTTTTTGTATTTTTCTATTACAAAGATGATATTCCAGAAATGAGATCTTAAAATGATAATTTTAGGGATGATAATCTTATGACATTTTACATATAACCTTTATTTCTCTTTCTTTTCTTTGCTTTTCTTTTCTTTTCTTAAGATCAGGTCTCACTCTGTAATCCAAGCTAGTCCTGAACTGACTGACTGTATAGCCCAAGCTGACATAGGTTTTATGGCACTCAGCCTTTCAGGTACTAGGATTATAGGCATGTGCCATCATATCCAGCTTATATGGCACTGGAGAATCAACTCCAGGGCCTTGAGCTTGGTAAGCAAACACTTTAAACACCGAGCTGTTTCCCAGTCCCTTACACATAAACGTTTATGAGTTAAATCTACATAATCTTAATCATTTTGTTGCAGTCATTTTCTAATTTATTGCATTTTATCTTAAATTAAGACTGAAGGTTAGTGCTCACTGCCACTCTTTATTTCATGATTTCTCCACTTGTCGGTTCTGTATTGCAGTTCACCTAGATTGATTCAGGTTTTTATTAGGACTCACAGGGCAATTTTTCTCCTCCTACACATGTGTTTTGTTTACTTTGCCAGACTATATTGTTGACTCATTGACTCATATTTTAATACTTCATTCCCCAGAAAAAGTATAGTCAGTGGAGCAACTATGGTCTTATTTCATTTGGTTCTCATTATTTGGTCAAATGGTATGCTGGCACACAATTTAATACTCAGTGTCTTTGCATAGAATATTTAGAAAAGGAACACTATTAGAATACTTGCTATGCCCTTTGTTAAATGTATCTCAGGCATTTGCTCCCATGCCAGCAGGAAATGGGGGATGAAGGGAAGCTATCAAATAAAATGTAGTGAACAAAGATATGTTTTGTGTCTTAGGAAACAATGACATTGAAGGACGTGGCCATGGACTTTACACCAGATGAGTGGGGGAAGCTGGATCCTGCACAGAGGGATGTGATGCTAGAGAACTACAGGAACCTAGTCTCACTTTGTAAGAATGGATTCTCAGTACAACTTTGAAATATGGATATGAAGTTATTATTCTGTTGAAAATGAGATAACATAACAAGCGTTTATTTTTGCATCCAGAAATCATAAAGTACTCATTTTTGGAGCTGAGAGAAAAAAGCCATTTCTTGTGTATTCGTGCTGGGGATTATACCTGGGGCCTTGTGCATGCTAAGCAAGTGTTACCACTGTATTCCATCCAGCTGAGAAAAATCTGTTTCTGTTATAAACATGGTGATATGCCATTGATTGTTTTGTAATAGGAATCACATGGCATCCCAGTTCATACTGCTTTGTGGGAGATTTTTGGTTTTTTGAAACAAGGTCTTACTCTGTAGTCCAGGCTGGCTCTGAATTCACAGGGTAGCTCAGGCTGGCCTCAAACACACCACAGTCCTGCCTTAGCCTCCCAAGCACTAGGATCATAGGCATGCACCCTCATGCCTGCTTTTGTGGTACTGGTGCTGCAGAATTAAACCCAGAGCCTTGCATTTGCTATGCAAGTATTCTAATCACTGAACTATACCCCAAGCCCCAGAGGAAAAAAATCTTAACATTAGTACATCAGCTTGACTTAGCTTTGTTTTTTTTTTTTTTGAGGCAAAGAATTGCTGTTTTCCCCGCATTTTATTGATATGTATAAGTGCAAAATTTAAGGTTTACAGGTTAAGTTGAGCATTTTGTGCGCATACATATCTTGTCAAGGTGACAAGAACTTTCCCACTCTCCTTTTGTCCCTCCCCACCCCTCCATCCCTGGTTCACTTTGTTTTTCACTTTAAGTTCCATGAGATAGTTGTGATCTGGGTTTCTCATAGCAGAGAGACCATTCGATGTTTCACCTTCTGCTTCTGACTCACTTCACTAAGCATGATGTTCTCAGGTTTCTTCCATTTGCCTGCAAAAACCTCCACACTGTTGGACTTAATTGATGCATAGTATTCCATTGTGTATAAATACCACAGTTTGTGTATCCATTGGTCTGTTGATGGGTATTTTGGTGCCTTCCATATTTTAGCTATTATTAGTTGTGCAAGAATTGCTGTTGACATGCTAATAAGGCTGGCCTTGCACTTGGAATCCTCCTGCCTCAGTTTCTTGTTTAGCTAGGAACGTGGGTATACGTGTGCCATTGTGCTTCATTGAGCTTTCTTCTTAGGATCTCCTTAGTGTAGCAGAGTTGCCCATCAGAGATTACATTATTCTTCCAGTTAGAGAGCTATGTAAAAAAAGAAAATGTTTCTGTCCTGGGAGTTGAAGCAAAAAATGTCATATGCCCATTGTAGAAATAGTCATAAAGCCAGCAAGATAGAGAGCTATCGGGCTTGTTCTGAATTTTGTGCTCACCACTCTTGTGTGTGAAGGTACTGTCGTGGCTTGGATCTGGAGTGTCCCTTATAAGCCTCATGTACCTACGGATGCTGTGTACTGTTGGTGGGTGAAGCCTGGCTGGAAAGGGCAGGTGCAGCTTGCCCTCGAGGGGTGAGTGCTGGTTCCACCTCTGCCCAGATTTGGCTTTTCCCTGCCATGCTGTGAAGATCACTGTCTCTGGAGCACCGGCGCTGGCTCTGGTTTTAGCTGCTGCCCCAGCATGTGATTCCACCATTTTCTAGCCACCTATCCACCCGTGAATGGACTGTGACTTTCTGAAACTATAAGCTAAAATAAATCCTCTCAAAAGTTGTGGATGTGAGGTATTCTGTGCCAGCAACAAAAAATAGCGAAGACAGGTGCATGTGTTGGTCGTGCATATGCTTGTATGAGGTGTGGAAGGGACTATGTCATGCCTCCCACCCCATTTTATATAACAAATTCCTAAAGGAAGTGATTTCTAATGACTGAAGAATCCAGAAAGGGAAAACATTAGAAGACAAATACTCTTTATCATAGTAACAGTTTTGTAGTGCAACAGGTGTCATTTTTTCCCCCATTTTTGAGGTAAGGACTAATCTACAATTCTCTAAAATTTCCGTACACATTAGGGAAATTAAGAGACATGTTTTCTCTTTTGATAGACAAAAATGTTTGTCTTAACAAACCCAGTGATTATCAGGCTTAGACTCTTCATGCAGGCATTTTAAGTTTCTTTAAAGATCACCTTCTCCTGCACCAGATCTGTAGACCCAAAGTAGATCTTTGGCCCATTATTAATAGCTATGTTTCATTGCCTGTTATCTTCTTTCTTTTCTTTTTTTTTTCCCCCAAACAGGGCTTCCAGTTTCCAAACCTGAGAACTGCAATTTTGACAATGAGAAAGAATCATTGAAGCTTGAGAGAAAAAAAACCAAACGCAGCTATTCAGGTAAGTAAGATAGATCAGAATCTTTAGAACTGTTCAAGAAGACAGTGAATGAGTGGCACTTTTCAATGTTAAGGAAGAACATTAGAAATGCTATGTGCCTTTACTTTTAAAATGTTTTAAATTCTAAAGCACTTTAAATACAAACAGAAATTCAAAAAATAAAATACATTTTCATCACCAGGATTAAGCACTTGCTAATATTTATTTTATCACTATTGTTGCAATATAAAATACATAAAAGCATCATAATTGCACAGTTCTATGAATTTTCATAAGTCAAACACTTTCACATAACTATCACTAGATCAAGAAAACATTTCCAGTACCGCTAGAAGCATCTGTGCCTTCTCTTGTCATCTTCCTCCTCCCAATGGTAGTGTCCCCTATAAGCCTCATGTACCTCTAGAGGTACATGACTAACTTGTAATACCATAAGTTAGTTTTGAATTTTTCTTCAGCTTTATATATATGAAATCATATTATACATATTATGTCTGACTTTCTCCACTAAACTGTTAACTGTGCAGTATGTACATGATATGTGTAGTTTTGTCATTCTCATTGTTGTCTCTCATGTCAGTATTCCAGCTTGACCATATCTACCTGAAGATAGATATTTGGATAGTTGCTAGTTTTATGATTATGTGAATAGTACTGTGTTGTATATTCTTTCACACAGTTTTTCATGAACACACATGATTTCTTTTGGATATGTACACAGGTAAAAAGAAGTTGGGTTGCATGTTTACTTTGGTAGGTATTGCCAAAAAGGTTTCCAGAGAATGTGAGTTTTAGTTACATCATGCGCTTTTCAATATTTAAAATTGTCTGATGTCATTTTAACCATGATTATGGATGTGTGAGATCTTGTACTTTTTAAGGAATAAAATATATTATAAATTTAACTAAAGACCTTTCACTGTCTAGTAACCACTACATCTCAAAGTGAGTATGAATCATTCCAATGTTTGCATGTGTACATGTGTGTATTCACACACATGTACATAAAATAATATGTATATTGACCCATATGCACACATAAATGTATGTATTACTGTTATATCTTTTCTTCTTTAACATAATTGTTTAAGCCCCACATTACATTTTATTATTAATCGGTATTTATGCTTTTTATTTTTATTGATAAGAGAGTACATTCTGTGAATAACAGTTTATTTTTAATTTTTTGCCATTGATAACAAGAGTGGAATAATCAACTCTATTGACTTAACGTTTATTTAAAGAATTGGGGTCAACTAAGGTAGATATCTCAAGGAAGAGTAACTGGGTCTGAAAGTATTGTTTGCTTTACTATGAATTGTCAAGCTGCTGCCACCTATACTAGCTAGTAGTTGATGTTTTCAGGCTTAATTTTTGTTAATCTAATGAGTAAAAAATGATAATTTATATTTTTAAATTGCATTTCTCTGAGTGATAAGTAGGAGTGAGTTTGAGTACTTTGTATTTATTGGCTAATCAGATTTCTTCTTTTGTGAATTACCTGTTGATACCCTTTGCCCATTTTTAAGAACTGGGCTGTACATCATCTTCCTCTTGATTTGTTGGGGTTGTTTGTATATTTTATCACAAAGGTAGCATTACACATCAGTGAGAAAAAAGTAATTTCTTCTAGTCTTTGATTTAGTTTATCACGTCTTAAGCATATCAGATTTTTAAATTTTAATGTTAGATTTATTGATATTTATTGATATGTTTAATATTTACTTATTGTTTGGGCTAGGGGAATAACTCAGTGATTAGAGTGCTTACCTAGGAAATACAAAGCTGTAGGTTCAATCTCCCAGCACTGTGTAATAGCTGGGCTTGGTGGTGAACACTTTTAATCTCAGCACTTGAGAAGTTAAGCAGGAGGATTGCCATGTGTTCTGGGCCACACTGGGCTACATATTGAGTTCAGGAACAGCTTAGAGTACAAAGTGAGACCCTGTCTCAAATTTTTTTTTTAACTTTCTCTTAATGTCTTTCTTATCTCAGTATCAGAAAGATAATTCATATTCTAAAATATGGAATTTTTGTCTTTTGTAAATGGTGTGAAATAGAAAACTAATATTATGTTGTAACATGCTGGCAATCTCTAATTGAACATCATTTATTGAACAATCACTGGTCACTGATCTGTAATGCTATCTTTATGGTAAACCCAGTTTACCTATACACTTAGATTTTTTTTCTAGTCTCTGTTTTGCTTGTCAATCTTCTGGTAAAATACTGTTTTAATTACTATATGTGTATGTGAGAATAAATGTGTGTATGTGATACAAAGAAAATCCTACCTGGATGTTCTTTTTAAAATTTTTTTTGTTCTTTTGAATACAAAGAGAACTTCAAAATCTTTCCATGTGATTATGAGTATATCTCTTTCTCCTTGTAGGCCTATCAGTTTTCATGACTTCCTGCTCACAACTCTTCTGAGGTATTGGGATTATTATTTTTTTTTTTTTTTTTGGATATTGGCATTTTTTTCCTTTTTTTTAAAGACAGGGTCTTGCTCACTATAGAGCCCAGGCTTGTCTTGGACTCAGGAAATCCTCCTGCCTCAGCCTCCTGAGTGCTGGGATTACAGGTGTGTGCCATCATGCCAAGTTTATGTGGTGCTGGGGAATTGAACTTGGGTACTTAGCACTTGACATAGCACTTGCTAGGCAAGCACTTTAACCACTGAGCCATTCCTCCAACTCATGAATATTGGCATTTTCTTAATGATCTGTAAGAGTTCTTCATATAGGAATTATTTATCCATTGTTATATTACAGGTAATGTTTTCTGTTGGGTAATCAGAAAAGTCATCACATATTTTATTTTTCAAAGGTCATTTATTTATAAAAAGAATGATACCTTGCTTTTTTATTTCATAACCTTTTTCCATATTTCATTGAGCTTCATAAGTCCTCCTTCATTAAAGGACCTTATCAGTGAAAAACTGAACAAAGTGCCGATTTACAACCTTAATATGAATTGAATGCTATACCACACAGGAGTTTTAAAGAGAGTGAAACAAGTGCCAGTGTGATGGTACAAGTTCAGGGAAGTATGGTAGGTATGGCAACGTATCCCATCCAAGCTCCAGTAATTTTTTATAGGTGATCAGATTTTTGTATGGTATCATGTTTTGATGGAACACAACTCTGACAATTTGCCAGCTCTAGACATTTCTGGATGATGGATTTGTTCGAACTGCCAGAGTATACATTTGAACTGATTGTTTGCTTCCTTGGTAGGATCTTACAAAACACGACACCTTTAAAATCCCACCATACTGAGAACATACCCTTCCTTTGATGGAAGTCTGCTTTTGATATTATTTGAGGCAAGTCATCATGTCAGGACTAAAATGTGATGTACATTTGTGCACCGTGTTGTAAAAATCCATTTCTCATCAGTCACTTCAAAAAAGGATAATTTTTCTTTAATGAAAATGCTTATTTGTACTGTTAAATGAACTTGTTTGAGTTCATGAGGAACCCAGATATTGAGCTTGCTTATATATCACAGCTTCTTCAAGTGGTCATGAATGCTTGAATGATGGATGTTCAGTGTTTCTGCAGTATCTCATGTAACATGCGTTTTGACCTGATCAGTGCTTTTATTATGCTGTCATCACCCTTGGTGGGCTCCTTGACCAAGGAGCATCATTGAGATCAAAATGACCAACACAGAATTTCATGAATTGTTGTTTGCTATAAACTGTCCGCAACTTTTCATAAGCCTGATATATGTGCTTTCCTCCATGGTAGCAAGTAAAATATGGCAGAAATGCACAATTTGGTCTTCCATCTTCAACTTGTTATAAAATCCCCAAAACTCAATCAAATCACTCCTTCTTTTTTTAGGATGAAGCAAGCAAGAACTGTCAGCTTTCAGATGACATAGCGATAACATAGATGCCACTGAGGCAACTGACTTTAATACTTCCAAAAATAAACAAGCACATCGGTTGCAGAAATGCACCATGACTTTTCTAACAACCCAATAGATATTTGTCTTTGAGTTTTTGTATGCTTTTTTTAATGTACAGTTTTCATATTACAATATTTTGTTTTCTACCTTTTGAGTCCTCCTTAAAGGCCTATCATGTCTTAGGATCACATCATAAATATTTTTTCTAGCATATTTGTCTTTTAATTTTTCCTGTAAGTTCTTAGTCCTTTGGTATTTACTCTTGGTTCTCTTGGTATATTTTCTTTATTTTATTTCTTGAATCATTTAGTTTTTTTGGTAGATTAAGGTTTGAGGACTATCCCAGAGGTTAGAACACCTGCCTAGCATGCACTAAGGCCCTCAGTTCAACTCCCCAGCACCATATAAGCTGGGTGTGGTGATGCAGATCTGTAATGTCAGCACACGGGAAGCTGAAGCAAGAGGATTGCTGTGAGTTTGAGGCCAGCTTGGGGCTACAAAACTCAGAACCAACCTGGACTATAGAATGAAAGTCTGTCACAAAAAAAAAAAAAAAGATCTATAGATAAACTGACAGATGTGATTTTAAGTGGGGTATAAAAGCTCATGCCTGTGAGTCTAGCCCTCTGGAAGGCTAGATGGGGGCTTGTGAATTTAAGCCTGGACTTGGCAACTTAAAAGAGACCATTTTTTGAAATAAAAATCTAAAAAAAGTTTTGGGAATGTAGCTTAGTGCAAAGGCCCTGGGTTCAATCCTCAGTACTATAGAGAGGGGAAAAGCCTACTGGTACTATTAACTGAGTGAAGCAAGACAGATGGGAAGTGGCAGAAAGAGGAACATATGCCTCACCTGAAAAAAGTAGCTATCTGTTGGCTCTAGTTCAAGGTCTAGCAAACTTTTTATGTCAAAGGCTTGGTAGTAAGTAGGACTTCCAATCTCCTGCATGTAGTCAGTCTGTCACAGTAGCATGAAAGCAGCCTTACACAATATGTAAATGAGTGGATTTGTCTGGGTTCCAGTCGATCTATTTAGAAAAATAGGCAGCAAGCTGTAGCTGCCAACCCCTGTCCTGTTGCATTTAGTGTGCTTCCAATTTTTCCAAGAGAAACCTCAAAGTTGGTTCTTAATGAAATTCTTCTAGTTTTTATGTTTGGGCACTTAAAATTTTGATATAAACAGTATAGGCTAAATGCAAGGTGTTCTTTGGCTGAGTGGTCATTTGTTTGTCATCTCTTGCTTTCTTCTTTCATAGTGTCATTATTCTCACAACCTGTTATATGCCCAGATGATTCCCCAGTTTGTGTTTCCATCATTTCCTCTTCTTGGAGCTCCTGTTGCGAATATCTGTAACACTTCTGGGTGTATCGCTTTGCTTATGTTAAAGACATCTCACTACACAGTGTTTAAAACCGAATGTCTCAATATGCCCCTTTCCCCAACCCCATTCCCCAAGAGAATCTCTTCCAAGTAATTGTTTTCATGATACTCACTGTCTTATTACATTGCACATGTCAGAAATTTATGAAGTTTTTTTGTTTCTTTCCTTTTTTTTTTTTTTTTTTTTTTGGTGGTGGTGGTGATTGAACCCTCTCATGCAAGGCAAGTGATCTATCACTCAGCTACATCTCTAATAAAAGTTTTATTTTGAGACAGGGTTGACATACTCCGGCCTCAGGAAATCTTCCTGCCTCAACCTTTGGCTACCCGCTATACTAGCTGGGGTTACAGACCTACCCCAATATTGACTTAGATGGTCTATATTTCCTATTCTCTCCTTTGTCATTGTGTGTATCCAATTATATCTCAAATGTTTCTTTGCTGTTGCTATCCCACCGCCATCCCTTTTGTATGCCTACACTGTTACGATAATCTCCTTAATTCTGCCTCTGCCCTCTATACGCCACTCTGTATCATAGTGAGAGTAATGTTTTCCAAAATCAAATTGGTATGTCACCATTCAGTTTAGCATTTCATTGGCTTTTCATTACCTTTAGGATAAAAGCCGGAATCCTTAAGGCTTACTGATCTTACAAAATCTGATTTTTACTCATTGTTACAACCTTATTTCACACTTACTGTCACTTCATCTCTGTTCTGTGTTGTAGCCATTCTTCAATGTTTTGGCAAATCATAGGACCCAGCATAACTCAGAATTACTGAAGACTGTCAAGAACTTTTGTTTATGGGGGGTATATCTAGCAATGTTGTCAGAAAAGCTGAGAAACTTGTAAGCTACTAGTTAATTCACCTAAAGTTAACAATTACAAGTCCATTATGTATTAACACAAAATAATTTGTCTCACTCTGTAGTCCAGGCTGAATTCATTATGTAGTCTGGCCTGGACTAGAACTCTCCTGCCTCAGCCTCCCAGGTGCTGGGATTACAGGCATGCAGTGCTACACCTGGCTTATTAGGGAATTGAACTCAGTCAAGGCCTTAGTGCTTGCTAGGCAAGCATTCTAACTGCTGTGGTACCCTCTAGCCCCAAAACTGCTATTTTCTAAAACAAAAAGTTATTTAGGAGAATGACATTGTTTTACATTTTTGTGATTCTTTTTAATTATGGCGTAATGGAAGATGGCTATATTTTCACATATACTTTTTTTCTGTATAATTGATTATAGTAGATTGAGAAAATCTAGTACTACACAGATATATAATTGGAAAAGGGAGTATTGTTGTAGCCTTTTCAGATAATCATAGCGATTTACTTAATATGACTCCATAATTGAATAAAGGATTTTTGTTTTTCATTTGGATTTTTTTTTGTGTGCTGTTGTTTGTAGTGCTGGTGATTGAATTTAGGGCCTTGCTGCCACTGAGCTGTATGCAGAGGGTGGTGTCTTTAAGATCAGGTACAATATGAAATTTGCAACTGTAATAATTAATTTTTTAATTCTTACATTAAAATCTACCTTTCAAAAAATATTGGCTAACTAAATTGTAGGTAACTGACACTACAATATTTAATATAAAATTATAATTTTAATATTAATACTGACCTAAGAAAATTGTTTTTATTGACTTTGAGACAGGGTCTTGCAATTTTTTTAATTATAATTTTGAATTATAATGTTTATTTTTTAACTTTTCCCACTATTTTTATTAATATACATATGTAATACATAGTGTTTACAATAAATTTGGGTATTTCGTATACATATATATCATATCAACTTTACAAATCACTTCCCATTTTTGACCCCCCCACGCCCTCCCTATCCCTTCCCCAACTCCGGCTATCACTTCATGTGGTTCTATAGAATGTCTGTGTTCTGGGTTTTCCAAGTCAGAGAAACTATACAGTACTTAATATATTAGTCTTCCACACATAAATCATTTCACTTAAGTCACCACTCTAACTCAGCATCCTATTCCTCAAATGGGTCGCAGTGGTTAAATCTTGATGCCTCTTCTCTGAATCCAACCAATCCCTTTATTGGGATATTTACCAAAAGTTTTTTTTTCTATATTTTGCTATATCATTGTTGCTATGCTTAATTAAACCTGGCCTTACCTACCAGTTCACATTAGAAAATAACTACAAGCATGTAGTTTAAAGACTAGTAAATTTGAGAAAGAAGAGAAAAAAAGTTAAATTTTAAATGCCTTATCTGAATACTGGAAGGTACAGTATTTGTACATTCACAGGGTTATCTTTACATCAGTCAGTTTTCTTAGGATAAATTTTCATCAGTGACCTAATATGTGAATTGCTACAATAAAATAAAGGTAAAACTATATCACATTGCTACATTAAATGAACTTAAATCTATACCACATCAGTACACTTGAAATAACACATATGAAGACAAATTTAGTTATTTCAGAATTTTTTAACTTTCATAACTTATTTACTCATATTTCACTGATTACTAACATTCTGCTAGATTTGGTTTATAATTTATCAATCCATGTATTTGTGCTTTTGTGTTCTCAAGAGATTTTATTTCAATTCCCCATGTTGCGTTATTAATTAGAAATTATTCTATTTTGCACACTACTATACTATTACTAATAATAATGTGAGGAGATTTCACAGATTTTATAGAACTAGTGCTGTTTTAAAAGTATATCAATCAGATGATTTAATTACCAACCTATATTTTTTATTACATTTTCTCTTTAGATCTTACCTTTCCTCCAAGTTGTTTTGGTGCTGCTATGTTTCCACCTCTCAAAGAGGATAAACTCAACATTCCTCACATTCAACATCATTTTTATGCTATTTTTTTTTTTTTTTTTGGAGACGGTCTCACTATGTAGTTGAGGCTAGCCTTAAAATCATGTCAGACCTTCTGCGTCAGCCTCTGGAATGTTGAAATTGCTGGCATGCACCACTGTGCCCAGCTAGAAAATTCTTTTAAGTTTTTTAGGAAACTGTCAGAGTTTTCAGTGAGGGAGGAAAGTTTTCCTGAATTCATCATTTCGGCTTGAAAACCCAAGTTTGCTTCCTTGAAATGACAATCTCACTTTGTTCATTTTTGAGAAATTATTTGCCACATACGTACCTTTGATAACATAGTTGGGCTGTTACTCCTAAAAATAAAAATCCGGTTCCCTGAGAAGAGTGAGTCTCTCAGCTAACAACTCAGTCACACAGGTGTTTCCTTCAGACACTCATTATACTTTGGTAAGAACACCTTCCTTGTGAATATTTTCTGATAGATCAACCCAGAGTATTAAAAGCACACATACTTGGAGACTGAAATTTAGTGAATGCTGCTTCCTTAAACATTTTAAGATGAAACTGCCATAGGCTCACTCTATGTATATGTATGTAAACACATAAACACACACACATGGCTACACACACATGCGTATTACATGACTGAATAGATTGTGACAACTGCTAATAAGTGGGGTGTCGTTGTTGTCATTCTTGTTAAGTTGTAAGCAGTTTTATCACCCTTGATTTGCAGCATCAGTACAAATATCAAGACAGTGAAAAAGGCAAATAACATCTATGTGTTATTTTGGAAGTAATGGCAGATAGCCTCACAGTATATGCAGACTGCACTTTGAAGTTTCTGACTCTACGTACATATATTGATTTATGTTTTACTTTTTTAACAGATACTTATATAGGACTTATTCTGTACAAGTGTTTTAGTGGCATCATAAATACGTAATTTAAAGTTCATTAAGACAGGCATTGTTATGTTTCCTCAAGAGGCAAGTACTGGTGTCCCATCTTATGCATATGGAAACCAAGTATAGAAACTTACCCATGATCAGACCTCATGCAGACCTGAGTCTCTAATCCATGTCTTCTGATTCCAGAGTCCATCCTCTTATTCACTGTACCTTTTTAGAATGTCCTTAACTGTGGGGCTTGTGTACATACACTTCCCTCAATATATGATGTTTAGATCAGTATTTTTGTACCTGTCCTCTAAAATGTTCAATCCATCTCCAATCCTATTTTCATTCAAGTTAATAATTTGCTTTTAGGCACACCTAAAGACCTCTCCATGCCTCTCTTACATTTTTTTGTAGCACAGTTTGCCTCTGATTTTTTGGTCCTTTTGACAAGTGCAATTTTACTTGAAGCAAATGTAACTTATTTGTCATTGTTAACTTCTTTCCTCTTTCATGTATACAGGGATTGCATGTGTTTATCCCCAGTAACTAGTATATCATAGATATTTGGTGAATTAAGTGAAAAATTGGTAAATGAATAAAATTTATTTGCATTCATGGAATGGAATAGATCTGATTTTTTAAAGTTAGTTGTCATGGCAACTTTTGTTGGGAAAACAAATCTCTTGTTCACCTTTTTATTCTTGGTTCTTACATATACTGTTTATTATTAATCGTTCTGTTTTTCATTGATCTGTTTATTTTGTGAGCCACTATTTAAATTTTCATTATAAAATAATTTTACGTGGATTATAAAAACTCTAATATATGTATATTAAGATATATTTAGAGAACACTAGCTTCTGTCTCTGCCCTCTTTCTTCTTACTGGTATTTTCCTATACATAATTTTTTTTCTTAGTTTTTCACTTTTACTTCTGGCTTTAAAAAGTTAAACTTCAGGCTAGAGGAATGGCACGGTGGTTAAAGCACTTGCCTAGGAAGTACAAGGCCCTGAGTTCGATTCCCTAACACCACATAAAGCTGGGTGTGGTGGTGCATTTCTTTAATGCCAGCACTCGTGAGGCCAAGGCAGGGAGATTGCCATAAGTCCAAGGCTAGCCTGGACTGCATAGTGAGTTCAGGAGCAGTCTGGGCTACAGAGTGAGATCCTGTCTCAAAAAAAAAATAATAATAAAAGTTGAACTTCTCTGTCTGTATATAGTATAGTAGATACAGATTGTGTATATCACATATATGCGTACATATCACTGCTTTGCTAGTATACCAAAAAATATCAAACTGTGCATTCACAATGACACCTTGGCTTTTCTTGAACATGTAATATCTCCTGGAGATTACTTCATAGCAATATACAGAGATCTTTCCCATTTCTGAATAAGCTATATGTACTCTGTTATATTAATAAGTATGTTGTTGTATTTCTTTAATCCTGGGTTCTGTATTTGAGATTTTACCAATCTTTTGCTCTCTTAATTTACATTGCAATAAATATCTTTATGTATATATAATTTTATAAATTTGCTATTATGTCTCTGAGAGGTCATAGGATTTTTAAAAATAGAAATAAATGGATTGTTAGATTAATTTGGCAGTGTATCTTAATGTGAGTAGGATTCAATGACTGGAAAATAAGCTGTAACTGTGCTCTACACCAAGATCATAACTGCCTTAATGTTTATTAAAGAAAATATTAATGTTTATTAAAGAAAAATATTCTATAAAAAGTGTTCTTTCCCATCCCAATTTAGTGTACACACAGCATGCTCATTCACTTATACATTGCTCTGTATGCGTCCTTCTTCATTAATGGTCATCTTTTCTCACTTCTTACACCTAGGTAGAGTGTACTCATTTTCTCTGCATACCCTAGGTATTTATATTCCTCCATTTGCTTCTCTTTTATAAATCATCTAGTAGGAGTCCAATACACTTACACCTTGAAGGCATGCTTTTCACCTTCATTAATTTTTACCTATTACAGAACTGCCTTTTTTGTTGAGCACAAAAACGAAGAACATTTGCATTTCCAATGTCTTTCAGACATGGAGACTATAGCTGACAGCAGAAATTCATCTTCAGTCCAAGATTTTTCCAAAGAAGAATCGCACCAGGATGTAATAATAGACAGACTGACAAGGAATAGTGTCTTTGACTCTAACTTGGAAACAACTCTGGAACGTGAAAATTGGTTAGAGAATCAGCAAGGAAGTCAGGAGAGACACTTGAGAGAAATGTTCACACACATGAATTCATTTGCTGAGGGAAGAGATCATGGGCATGATATATATTGGAAAAACCTCAGTAAGAAGTCTGTTCTTATCACTCAAGACAAAGTTTCTAAAGGATCCTATCACTTTCATACACTTGGTAAAAGACTGCAGCAGAAATCAACCTTAACAAAGAAGCAGAGAACCTATAAAGAGAAAAAGCCTCATAAGTGTAATGACTGTGGTGAGCTGTTCACTTACCATTCCGTGCTTATTCGACACCAGAGAGTCCATACTGGAGAGAAACCCTATACCTGCAATGAATGTGGGAAATCTTTCAGTCATAGAGCTAATTTAACTAAACACCAGAGAACTCATAGTAGAATTCTCTTTGAGTGTAGTGAATGCAAGAAAGCCTTCACAGAAAGCTCATCCCTTGAAATACATCAGAGAATTCACATTGGAGAGAGACCTTATGAATGCAATGAATGTGGGAAAGGTTTTAATCGAAGTACACATCTTGTGCAGCATCAGTTGATCCATAGTGGTGTGAAGCCTTATGAGTGTAATGAATGTGATAAAGCTTTCATTCATTCATCAGCACTAATTAAACATCAAAGAACTCACACAGGAGAGAAACCTTACAAGTGTCTTGAATGTGGAAAAGCTTTTAGTCACTGCTCATCCCTTACTAAGCATCAGAGAGTTCATACGGGAGAAAAGCCATATGAGTGTAGTGAATGTGGCAAAACTTTTAGTCAGAGTACCCACCTTGTTCAGCATCAAAGAATTCATACTGGAGAAAAACCCTATGAATGCCGTGAATGTGGGAAAACCTTTAGTCGGAGCTCAAATTTTGCTAAACATCAAAGGATTCATATTGGAAAGAAACCCTACAAGTGCACTGAATGTGGAAAAGCCTTTATTCACTCTTCGGCTCTTATTCAACACCAGAGAACTCATACTGGAGAGAAACCCTTTAGGTGTAATGATTGTGGGAAAAGTTTTAAGTGTAGTTCATCCCTCATCAGACATCAAAGAATTCACACAGAAGAGCAACCTTGAAAAATTAATGTGAAGAAAAGTAAGTTGTTTTTATCACTGCTGAGTATGTGACTATTTGATTGGAAGATCCATAATACACACAAATTCTGTATACATCTAATCTTATAATTTTGCCCATAGGTGAGATGTTTCTTATGTCCTTCACTTGTTAATTTTGAAAACTTTTAGCCAGTGTTCTCAATATTTTAACTCCTAAATAAGCAAATGCCTATTTGTGGAAATTCAAGAAATGCCTGAGAAGGATGTCAGTGTAAACATTGTGAAATCTCTTCTTTCTTTTTAGTCATGTGAGGGCCCTTTTGTAGTGCTCACTTTGTACGGAAATTATTTTTGTAGGTTAGGCTGAGGTCTCATTTTCTTGTAATCAGGAACACATAAAATTGTTATTCTCAATCCAAAGTAAAAGCCATAATGTTATCATGATATTATCATTTCTTCAGAGAGTGTCAATTCTTTTACATGAACCATAGAAATTATAAGGGCTAAGACTTAAAACTTACTTAAGATTCACACCCTTGTCCCTGTATCCTGCTGTCATATGTGATGAACATAACTAGAGAATATTTATTGGCATTTCTTTTTTCTTTTTTTCGATACAGGGTCTCACTGTGTAGTCTATGCTAGTCCTGAACTTACTATGTATCCTTGGCTGGCCTTGAACTCATGGCATTCCTCCTGTCTCAGCCTCCTGAGTGCTGGAATTATACCATGTGCCACTATACCCAGTTTATGTGGGACCAGGGAATTGGATCTAGGGCCTTGCACTTGCCAGGCAAGTGCTTTAAATGCTAAACTACATTCTCAGCCCTTGGAGTTCTAAGTTACAGTCACATGGATTATATTGGTCATAGATTTAGATAATTGCTGTCCCTCTTTTGAAAAAATCTTCCTTCATTTTTTAATTCCCTTCAGTGGCCCTGAAGTAGTATGGAATGGAGCCTTAGCTGTAGTTAAAAAATGAAATTCTCGAGAGAGATTTCATTTCTATATGTTATTAAGCTTTCTGTAATCTGTTCTTTGTCACTATCGAAGAAGGCCCTTGGGATATTGGGTCCAAGTTGATAGGTTCAATGTGTTATTTTATTTAGGGTCCAAGTCAAGAAGAATATTGAAGTAACTATGAAGCACCAGTGCATACCTTCCTGACAGCTATGGCAGAAGATTACTGGACAAGCTTCATGACTAACTCGAGAATAAGAAGCTTCGCTTCGTGAAGAAGTTGCTATTTCTCTGGCCTTCATGCTTACACATAATTTCTTGGATTATCTTGTTCTACATATATTGGTTAGTCTTTATCCCAGGGCCCTTAAGAATATGAACAAGCATGAAACTGTAATACTATATTAGCCTTAGTTGAGTGACCAAAGAACAATAGTGGGATTGGAAACAAAGACAAGAGGTCAAATAAGTATTTAGTAAAACACTATACATATGTCAAATTGGTATTGTTACTCTAATATATAATTACATGTTATGTGAAAACTATAGAAAATGGTAGAAAGCTCATAACATATTTTTTTCTTCTCCACTAAATCTTACATTTCCAGTCCATACTTTTGTCCCCTTTTCATTATTTCTGTAACTTATAATTCTTTGTTATTAGGCCTTAAATTTTATGATTAAAGAAAACTAGGTGGTAGAATTTAAAGTAATGGTAGTAGAGCACATTGTCATGAACAGTAAATAGAATATGAATTCAATAAAGATAGAAATCACAAGAAATGCAAGTGGAAGGACATTTCATGAGGTATTTCGGAATTAGAGAAACATTAAAGGGAGTCAAAGTCAGTGGAAAGGCTTTGGGTCAGAGGTCAGGGTAGAAAAATTGCTGACTCAACAGAAAAAGGAAAAGGAACTCTTTCATACCTTTAATCAATATTAATAGTTTAGAATAGGAATTGACAAACAAAGTTGGCCCACTGCCTATTTCTTTGAATTTTGTTAGAACTCATTGTCACTTACATACTATCTTTTGCTGCTTTTGTGTGCAATAGTAGAATTGAGTACAGCAGAGACTGTGTATTCAGGATGCTATAATCAAGTTCTGGAAACTGGATATTTTATAAATAACTTGTTTCTCATAGTTCTGGATACTTCACTAGTATACTTGGGGTCTGGTGAAAGTTGCTTCCTTGTTCACAAATGGCACCTTTCACTCTGTGCCCTCACATGCCAGAAGAGGAGAACACTGGACTATTCAGTTCTTATAAACACACTGGTCACATTCATGAAGACTTCAGTCTTTGACCATTCAGTCTGTGACCACTCACCTCCCAAAGGTCACATCTCAGTACTATCACCTGAGTGATTAGGTCTTTCTGTCTGCGCTCTCTCTCTCTCTCTCTCTCTCTCTCTCTCTCTCTCTCTCTCTCTCTTTCTCTCTCTCCCTCTCTCCCTCCCCCATTTTCTCTCCCTCTCTCCCCCCCTCCTCCCCTCTCTCCCCCCCTCCTCCCCTCTCTCCCCACCTCTCTCCTTTTCTCTTTTTGTGTACGTGGTATAGGAGTTGGAGCCTAGGGCCTTCACATGAACTATATACATCCCAGCCCACTTTTATTTTTCAGTGACTATATACTAACAAAAGAATATGGAAGATTCATATTCAGTCCATAGCAGAAGCCTAAAATTCTACTATTTGGCTCTATACAGAAAATATATGCTGACCTATGCTAGTAAATCCATGTTTACAGGTAGAGTAGTGAGATTAAATAGAGAAATCAGGTGCAATGGAAAAATTATGCTGGTGAATTTATTCTTTGACTAGGACTACAGCCTTTATAGTTACCTTCTTAGGTTGTACTACTAAGGAAAGCAAGGGAGATACGCTGTCCACTGGTACTATTCAAGACCTCAGTGGTCCTGTCACTGTTTTTAAGGTTACATACAGAATACTGGAAGCAGGGGTGGAGTAGGGAAAATATGAGGGATGAAAAGCAGCTCTTCAGAGTACTCCTAATCCTAGGTTGCTACTGTATTGTTGAGACATTTGTAGTTACTAAAACTTTTTCACTCTGCCTAAAGCTTGAGTGAAAAGAAATTCATTTGGAGACCCAAATTTAACTCATCATGGGCTTTTCAAAGTTAAATTTGATTTCTGTCATTCCTGCTCCCCTGAGCCCTTGGAAACTACTAATTGTCTGTGCATTTAGGTTGCTTTTTAAAATGAGAATAAACTGTCCTAACCTCAAGGTCATAATGAAGATTAAATGAAAATGCATATAAAGGACCTAGCACAAACCTCACTGATCCCATTCCACTTGTTCATGCCCTTCTGTGAACACATTGTTTGTGTTCTTGTGCTCTCTGTGTATTTATAGTATCATATATTTTATGGTTTATTTTTTTCACACCCCCCCCCCGGTTTATATTTTTAATGAAGTGACTGAGCATCAGTATAAGTTAATTAAGAATGAGTGGATCTTCTGCACTGTTTACTGATTAAAGCCTGTGACCATTATGCTCTAGTTTGTAAGAGGTGAATCCTCAATTCTGCTTTTGCTACCATAGGTGCTGTTGTTACAGGTTCTTTGAGACCTCTTAGAACCTGATGCTTTTCCTTCAGAATATCACTCAAGAAGGAGATGTCTGATGGTTCTAAAGATTCAAGTTTGCAATTTAGTTGCAATATTAAGAGACTTTGTTTTTGCTGGAAACTCTGGCCTTTTATATTTCCATATTGTCCTTTTTATGTCTGATGTTCAACCTGACTACATGTTTATAGTCCAACATGACTCTTGGAAGTTTTAATGATATACATTTTAAATGTTTTTAAACTGAATTTCAGTGTTCTTATTGGCCAACTGTCAATAAAGATGCTGTTTTTATATGTGTTGTCAGAAACTTTTGTGAATTACCTTTTCAA
>PVKB01005177.1:80852-107510 GCA_004027205.1 Ctenodactylus gundi
AGTACTACAAAAAAAAAAAAAAAAAAAAAAAAAATTTCTACCAGACAGTTGTGAGACCTCAGTCCACAACTCTGTTCATTTACTTAACAGGGATCATTGAACAAAAGAGAAGCAAAGAATTTCACATTAAAAAGCACAAGGGGGTTGGGAGTGTGGGTCAGTGGTAGAGTGGAGATGAGTTTGATCCCTAGCACTGAAAAAAGTTTAGGCAGAATGGGGGAGAAAAAAATTTTGAATTATATCTTCATTGGAGGACCACAATAGGATGTCTCCCAAAAATTTTCCCACTATTTTTATGAAGATACATATGCAATACATAGTGTTTATAATGACCTTGAGTATTTGTGCGTATATATATATATATATATATATATATATTATATCAACTGTACAATCCCTTCCCATTTTTGACCCACCCACCTATTCCTTATCCCTTCCCCCAACTCTGGCTATCACTTTATGTGGTTCTATAGAAATGTTTGTGTTCTGGGTTTCCCAAGTCGGACTATACAGTACTTAACATATATAATCTTCCACATCTAAATCATTTCACTTAAGTCACTGCCTCTAACTCAGCTTCCTATTCCTTGAATGGGTTGCAGTAGTTAAATATTGATGCCTCTTCTCTGAATCCAACCAATCCCTTTATTGAAATATTTACCAAAAGTTTTTTCTGTATTTTGCTATATCTTTGTTGATATTCTTAAACCTGACCTTACCCACCAGTTCACATTAGAAAATAACTACAATCATGTAATTCAAAAGACTAAGTTTGAGAAAGAAGAAAAGTTAAATTTCAATTGCCTTAGCTGAAAAGTACATGAAGTACTGGAAAGTACATGTTTATACATTCACAGGGTTATCTTTACATCAGTCAGTTTTCTTAGGATAAATTTTCATCAATGACCTAATAAGTGAATTGCTACAGTAAAAGTTAAAACTATATCATAGTGCTACATTAAATGAACTTAAATCTGTATCACATAAGTAACATATGAAGGCAAATTTAGTTATTTCAGAATTTTTTAACTTTCATAACTTATTTACTCACATTTCATTGGTTACTAACATTCTGCTAGATTTGGTTTATAATTTTATCTGCCTATCCATATATTCATGCATTTGATTCTTAAAAGATTTTATGTCAATTCCCCATGTTGCATTATTAATTAGTAATTATTATATTTTGCACACTACTACACTGTTAGTAATATTAATGTGGGGAGATTTCACAGATTTTATAGAACAGCTGATAGTGTTTTAAAAATATATCAATCAGATGATTTAATTATCAATCTTTTTTATTACATTTTCTTTTTAGATGTTACTTTTCTTCCAAGTTATTTTGGTGCTGCTTATCTTTCTGCCTCTCAAAGAGGATAAAGTCACACTCAACATCAAAAAAGTGAATTGTTTCATTCAACAAGCTTAAGCCTATCAATTTGCTACATTAAATGGACTTAAATCTGTATCACATTAAGTATACTACAGCTAAAGCAATAGATAAATAGCTATTCTTAGTTATTTCTGATTTTTTTTTACTTTGATAAGTGTTTACTTATAATTCACTAATTATTAACATTTGCCCTGTTTGGTTTATCCTTTTACCTATCAATTCATCCCTAATTTCATGCATAGCCTTACTTTCTTCTCAGCTCATTTTCCTCTAGCTGTTGTCCCTTTTTCTTTGGGGTCATTGCTGTCACTGGCCTCCCTTACACTTTCTAAGTTTCCTTTAAGTATTCTCTGCAATATTGGCTTAGTGACTGCAAATTTCTTTAAGCATTCTATATAATGGAAAGCTTTAATTTCTCCCTGTAATTTAAAAGATAATTTTGCTGAATGTGGCCGTCTTGGTTGACATTTGTGTTCTTTTAGTGCTTGGATGACATTGCTCCATTATCTCCTGGTTTTTAAAGTCTGGGTTGAGAAGTCTGCAGTTCTCCTGATGGGCTTATCTTTGTAGGTCACCTTCTGTTTTTCTCTTACAGCTTTTAGTATTTTCTCTTTGTGTTGGGTCTCAAGTATTTTAATTATGATGTGTTGTGATGAGGATCTCTTCTGATCAGAGTTGGTTGGTGTTCTGTATGCCTGCAGTAGTTCCATGTTTATTTCTTTTCTTAGATTTGGGGATTTTTCTTTTCATAATTTCATTAAACATGTCCTTTAAGCCTTTTTTTGTCCTCAGTCTTCTCCTGGACTCCCATAATTCTGAGGTTGTTTCTATTTAAATCATCTGTCAGCTGTTGTAATGATTCACTTTCTTCCTTATTTATTTTGTGCTCTTCATGGCCTGTATGTTGCAGCTCTGTCACTTTATCATCTAGGTCTCACATTCTGTTCTGAAGATGTTCAAAGTGGTTGCTTATTTTCTGTGTGTTTTTCACTTCCTTAATATCTGCATTCAATTTTTTATATCTCTGTTTTATTCTTCTCTAATATAAAAGGCAATACAAAAAAGTATTGCCTTCATTATCTTCTGGTTTATTTCTTCTTTGGTCTCCTCTATTTGCTTTTAAAGGCTTGCTTTTAGCTTAGCTATGCCTTGGTGTAGCTCTTGTGCTGTTTCATTTCCTGCTTTAATTCCTGCTTTAATTCGATGTATTTCTGGGCCCAGAAGTTACCATCACTTTTGCCATTGTCATCTTTGGATTTTGCAATTTCAGTATCCCTCAAATCATCTTCTGGGGTGTCAAGTCTTATTTTAGGAGATTTATTACCATGTTTCTTCAAGGTTTCTGCTGTCTCTGACTGTCTCTGGTGCGCAGGAAAGAAGGGTTTTGTGAAGGCCCAGTCCTAGATGCCTCTGGAATCCTCTGGCCCAAGGAGCAGATAGGGAGATGGAATTCCCAGCTGTAGATGCCTCTGGAAGCCTCTGAGGCTCAGTATTGACAGCGTGATGGAATTCCCTGGAAGCCTCTGGAAGCCTCTGGCTCACGGGACAGGCGGGTGATGGACTTCCCTGTCCTAGATACCTCTGGCGTGCAGGGCAGCTGTGAACCAGAAGCCTCTGATGTGTGCAGGAGGAACTGGGCGATGGTCTCCCTCTTGAGGTGCCTTGTTCCCCCACCCCACCCCACCCACTCAGCAAAGCTCTCCGTCTGTCCTTCCTTCCCTCCCCCACAGTGGGGCTGGGCTCTCCACCCTCAGAGCTTAGGTGCCCCTGAGCCATTCAGGGGATCAACAGCCTTTTTACCCTCTTTTCTCCTCTCTCTGCCTCTTCTGCCAGTTTCTTCCTAGGGTAACCCCAAAAGCCCTGACTTGCTTTTCTGAGCTTTCTTTACTCTTAAGGGTTCAGTCTTGGGCTCTTTTTTTTTTCCTTTCTTATTTTTTAAATGGCTCCTGCTGATGCCATTGCTTGTTATGGCTGCTGAGCACTGCTTCTGATCTGCACTCCCAGGGGCATTTTCTAAGGGGAACACACATTGTGTTTGTAGTACACACTACTCATGGGTTCATTTTTGGAAGCTGGGGCTGCCAGCTGCCGACGATTCCCACTTGTTTGTATCCATGCTTACCTCAGACTGAGGTTCTGGCCTACAGACTTTCCTCCTTCTGTGGTCTGTGGATGCTGGCAGCACAGGACTGTGCCGAGTTGGCTGCTTCTTTCCTCCTCTTCCATTATGACTTCAGGATTTCTGACCTTCTCGCAGTGTCCTGTCCATTGTTGGGGTGCTCTGTCCTCTCCCAGCTCTGTCAGATGTCCCAGGCCCATGTGAGCTTTCCTCCGTCTGTAGCTGCCTGCAGCTCCAGCCATTTGCAGCCGTCCTGTGGCAGCTTCCTGGACTACTGGGTTTTTTTTTTTTCCTCTGCTTTTGATGTTCCTTCAGAATTTCTGGCCTTTTGTTGGCGTCGTTTCAGTTGTTGGGATGCTCCTCTCTTTCCTAGCTACACTGAACAAGCATTTTCTACCTAAATTCTTGACTTTTTAAATGGGTCGATGAGGGGACATTGTGCAGCTCTCTTACTCAGCTGCTGTCTTGACTGGAAGACTCTGATGTCTCCCAAAATTATAAAAATGATTGAAATACTCAAATTCAGAGACAACTATTTATTAAATATTTTATAGTTTTCATTTTCTTAGATATATTCTCATTTTTAAAAATACCAGAATTCAACTTGGGAATTACATGTTCCTGCTTTCTTTTTTTCCTTCCTTGCCTAATTCCTTTTAGGCCCCAACTGGATCACTTTAGGACCTAAAAGCGCATAGACTGTCCTTAACCATAAGATGTACTGGCAAAGGGGAAGACTTCCCTCTTTGTTATACATATAATATGGCATTTATGGGTCACTATAATTATACAATTCTAATTAATGCTCTGAAAATGTTAGATATTTTTACTAAATTATTGTGCACATTTTTCATAGGATAGCCTTTTTAAAATCTGTTATCTAAGGGATAATCTGCCCTTCAGTTATGTTGATTATACATGAAGTGTACCTACCTCATTTTTCTTCCATTCTTAACAGTTCACCCATAAATGTCAGGTCAGAAAATCTCTTGTATCTGGAGAGTCCAACACGTGAAAGTAGAGATGGTTGGCACTGCTAATTCAGGAACTCTCGACTTCTGTCTGCTCATTTCCTCTGTGTTGGCCACATTTTCCTCAGTCTCTTCCTGTGGTGAGCTCTACTGGCAATTACAAGTCATGGTTCTTAGCATTCACAGTCCCAGAAGAAAGCTCCAGCAAAACCTCTCAGGCTACCTCTCAGCTTTGCTTCAGCCATGTTAATTACTGAAACATGTACTGCCTGAGAAGTACGGTCTTCTCACTGATCAAGCCTGAATATGTGTAAACTTTGGATCAAAAGAAGGTAGAATCTCTCAGTACAACTTGTCCTGTAGAAGAGAAGGGGCTTTTCCCAAAAAAAAAAAAAAAAAAAACAACAACAACAACAACAACAACAACAAAGAAACTAAATTAAATGATGGAATGGTGAAACAGCAGCTAGAAAACTGACTTAAGCATAGGTAAGTGTTCAGTATCCTTTCTTCATCTTTTTCCCCAAAATGGACTGTTTTCCAATTATCAAACAGTGATACACTAATAAAAGGAGTTCCCCAACTAAAGCAAGTATCCATGCTGACTTGGCATTTCTTTGGGTGGTACATGAAGTTATACATGCGAAAGTGTTTTGTAAGCCTGTTGCAGAGCTATATTTTGATTTAAAGTTTCTTCAATGCCAGACTGGTATATATATTTATTAATGCAACAAGCACTTACCTCTAACAAGAATGCCATTTTGCTTTTTGTTGTTTGTTTGTGTGTGTGTGTTTGTTTGTTTGTTTGTTTGTTTGAGACAGTCTTGTTCTGTAGTACAGGCTGGTCCCAAATTCACTATGTAGTCCAAGTTGGCCTAGAACTCATGGCAATCCTTCTGCCTCAGCCTCTGGAGTGCTGGGATTACAGGCATGTGCCACTACGTCCGGCTAGTGTGTGGTGCTGGAGGATTGAACATGGGCCTTGTACTTCTTAGGCAAGCACTCCAATCACTGAGCTATGCTTTGAGCCACTACAGTGCCCATTCTTAAGGCTAAATTGTGATACGTGTCTGCTCTAGGTTGATGGGGAGTCTTTGCTTATCAATAATTATTTATGGACCCAAGATGATACAGGGCAGCCATAATCTTAAATGTCAGTTTTGCTATACCAGAAACAATTTTACACATGGTTGGTTCACCTCCCAGTCCTCAGGACTCACATTATAGTAACATAAACCTGCCAGTTTATCCCGCACTCTTTAAGAAAATCCACTTGAGTTAGCTTAAACCAAAAAGGCTGCCATGATTAGAGTTTAAGGGTGAGATCTGGCCTCAGATATGACTAAAGGCAGATGTTCAGAAGATATCACCAGATCATTCTTTTGCTGTCTCAGGTGCTTTCCTAGGAATTGGTTTTATTCTCAGGTAGACAGAATGCCAGACCTGGTCTCTGGAAGCTTTTGAACTATATTACCCTACAGCTTCTGTATCCAGAGAAAAAGGAATATTTCATTACTCATAGTGCCATCAAAGATTTCAGAGGGATGCTGAGAGTGGACCTCAGTAGTAAAGCACTTTTGCAGTACATGAAGTCTAGAATCAATCTTCAATGTGCATGTGCATGTGTACACACACACACACAATTCAGAGAGCTAGAGGAATGGCACAACGGTTAAAGTGCTTCCCTAGCACCACATGAGCCGGGCATGGTGGTACACACCTATAATCCCAGCACTTGGAGGCCGAGGCTGGAGGATTGCCGTGAGTCCAAGGCCAACCTGGGCTTCATAGTGAGACCCTGTCTCAAAAAAATATATTCAGGAAGAAGTTTGGTTGTGCCAGAGCACATACATCCTTGAGCCAATCATTATGGCTAAGGGAAGTGAGTACGCTGGCATGAATGAGGAAGATGGAATTTAACCTTATGCAAACCATGTAGAATGGATTTTTTTCACATGGATTCTGTCATAGAGAAGGGAAAGGACAAATATGTTAAGCAAAATACTAGTATTATTATTAACCCCAAATTAGTGCCTACCCACTTAAGGGATTGAGGGCTTACTTAGAGGGAGTACAAAATGGAGAGTACATTTATAGGCCTGGAAGGCTGTAAAGTTTGAAAATAAGTTAGTGTGAGCATGATTACTGTGCTTGTTCATCCAGTTTCAGGAGTTGTAGTCTTTCAGATATACAGAAAACCCAAAGCATTGAAGAACTTACCTTTTTTTTTAATCTAAGGATCTTTGAGTGGATTATAACTTCTAAGCTCATAGCTTCTAAGCTCTTAAATCCATCTTCTTTTGTTTAGAGCCGTGCATAACAACACAGTGTGAGTCTCATCCTGTCATCTGTGGTAGACATAATTGAAAGTAGATAGAAATCTGAGACTTCACAGAGAATTTGGCCGCATCTACTCCCAGGTATTCTAAAGCAGAAAGAGTACTAAAAAGAGAATAAATATAGTATATGCTATGCCCATCGTCATAGTAAGGTATTACACCTAGATATGACAGTTAAGTACCTCATGAGGTTATAAATCACTGCAAGGTCATAGTCTCTCACCCATCTTACTGAGACACCCACTCTCGATGCTTACTTGTGTGACATATTCCTTGTGGATGACAGACAAGCCGTCCTTCTTGTAACCACTCAAAGACCCAAGGTGATAATATCTCAAATTCTGCTTTTGCCATACCGGAAGGAAGGCAGAGAGCCAAAGGGTCTGACAGTGACACATTCCACTTCCTGTCTGTTCTCCAAAACAGATGATGCTTCTGAGGGCCAGGAAATGCCATTTTCTTTGCAGCTGTCTGTAGCAGAGGTGGCTCACTCTCACTTTCAAAATTAGTACAAGCTTTATGGAAACCATCATCCTTGCCCTTTACTTTTTTTCATTAACACATAATGATTGTACATATTTATTTACAGTGTGCTAAATTGATGTATGTAAATGGTGTGTAATAATCAAATCAAGGTAATCAGATTTTCTTTCTCCTGAAATGATTTACTTAATAAGATATGCTGGCATACTTAGTTATTTCACATTTTTCCCCATTTTATCAATATGTATAAATGCAAAATTTAGAGTTCATATTGATCTTGAGGATTTTGTGCACATACGTATCTTGTCAAGGTAACAAAGACTTCCCCTCTTTCCTTTCAACTCTCCCCTTACCCACCCCCCAAGTTCCCATTATTTCCCACATTACATTCCATGAAATAATTGTGATCTGGGTTTCTCGTATTAGATAGACCATTCGATATTTCACTTTCTGCTTCTGACTCACCTCACTAAGCATGATGGTCTCAAGTTGCCTCCATTTGCCTACAAATGCCTCCAACCTATCTGTCTTTATAGATGAGTAGTATTCCATTGTGTACAAATACCACAATTTGTGTATTCATTGGCCTGTCGATGGGTACTTTGGTGTCTTATACATTTTAGTTATTGTTAGTTGTGCTGCTGTGAACATGGGTATACATGTATCTCTTTTATGTGTTGTTTTTAACTCTTGGGAATATTCCCAGAAGAGGTATCACTGGATCCAAGGCGATATTTATATCCAGTCTTTTTTTTTTTTGTGGTGATAAACTGAGCTTCTTTATGTAGTTGTTTAATATTTTTTTCTCCCCATTTTATTGATATGTACAAGTGCAGAATTTAAGGTTTACAATGGAGTTGAGCATTTTGTACACATACGTATCTTGTCAAAGTGACAAGGGCCTCCCCGCTCTCCTTTTGTCCCTCCCACTACCCTCTCTTCCCTCCCTTCACCCCCCCCGTCCCCCTCTTTTGCTTTGTCTTTCATTTAAAGTTCCATGATATAGTTGTGATCTGGGTCTCTCATATCAGAGAGACCATCCGATGTTTCACCTTCTGCTTCTGACTCACTTCACTAGGCATGATGTTCTCAAGTTTCTTCCATTTGCCTGTGAAAACTTCCACGCTGTTGGACCTTACAGATGCGTAGTATTCCATTGTGTGTAAGTACCACAGTTTGTGTATCCACTGGTCTGTTGATGGGTATTTTGGTGACTTCCATATTTTTGCTATTGTTAGTTGTGCTGCTATGAACATGGGTATACATATATCTCTGTTGTATGTTGTTTTGGCCTCTTTTGGATATATTCCCAGGAGGGGTGTCGCCGGATCAAAGGGGATATTTATTCCTAGTCTTTTGAGAGCTCTCCATACTGCTTTCCAGAGTGGTCGAACGAATTTACACTCCCACCAGCAGTGCAGGAGGGTTCCTTTCTCCCCACAGCCTCGCCAGCATTGATTGATATTTCATTTGTTGATATAAGCCATTCTCTCTGGAGTGAGATGGTATCTTAGCGTTGTTTTGATTTGCATTTCTCTTATGGCTAGAGATGTTGAGCATCTTTTCATGTATGTATTGGCCCTTTGTACTTCTTCGTGAGTGAACTGCCTCTTCATTTCATTTGCCCATTTTTCAATAGGATCCTTTATTTTGATGGGCTTAATTTTCTTTAGCTCCCTGTTTATTCTAATTATGAGTTTCTTATCTGAGGTGTTGGTGGTAAATATTTTTTCCCAGTCTCTTGGTTCTTTATTTACAATGTTGACAGTTTCCTTTGCTGTGCAGAAACTTTTTAATTTGACAAGATCCCATTTGTTGCTAATGGGGGTAATTTATTTTGCTCTTGGTGTCTTGCCAAGAAAATCTTTGCCTACCCCTATGTCTTTTAGAAATTTGCCTACTTTGTCTTCCAAAAGGTTTAGTGTTTCATTTTTAATGTTCAGGTCTTTAATCCATTTTGATTTGATTTTGGTGCATGGTGATAGGTGTGTGACTAGATTCATTCTTCTGCATGTGGATGTCCAGTTTTCCCAGCACCATTTGTTGAACAGGCTATCCTTTTTCCACTGTATGCATTTGGCCCCTTTGTCAAAAATTAGGTAGTTGAGGGTATTTGGGTTTGTTTCTGCATCCTCGATTCTGTTCCACTGGTCTATCTGTCTATTTTTATGCCAGTACCAAATTGTTTTTACCACTATGGCTTTATAGTATAGCCTGATGTCTGGGATTGTAATGCCTCCTGCTTTCATCTTGTTGCTTAGGATTGCTTTGGCTATTCATGGTCTCTTTTGGTTCCATATGAATTTAAGAATTGTTGTTTCAAGTTCTTTGAAAAAACTTGTAGGTATTTTGATAGGAATTGCATTGAATCTATATATCAGTTTCGGTAGTATAGCCATTTTGACTATATTTATTTTGCCTATCCAAGAGCAGTGAATGCCTTTCCATTTTCTAATGTCTCCTATAACTTCTTTCTTCAATATATTGTAGTTTTCTTTATATAGGTCCTTCACATCCTTGGTTAGGAATACTCCTAGGTATTTAATTTTTTGCTGAGCTATTGAGAATGGAATTGTTTTTCTGAGTTCTTGCTCAATAAGCTCATTGTTAGTGTATAGAAATGCTATTGATTTTTTAGTATTAATTTTGTATCCTGAGACTTGGCTAAATTTTTTTTATTATTTCTAGGAGTTTCATAATGGAGTTTTTTGGGTCTTTCATATAGACAATCATATCATCTGCAAATAAGGAAAGTTTGACCACCTCCTTTCCAATGCAGATTCCCTTTATTTCATTTTCTTGTCTGATTGCTATGGCAAGTGTTTCAAGGACTATGTTGAATAAAAGTGGTGAGAGTGGGCAGCCTTGTCTTGTTCCTGATTTGAGAGGGAATGATTTCAGTTTTTCTCCATTTACAATAGCATTTGCAGTAGGCTTGGCATATATGGCTTCTATGAGTTTTAGGTAGGGCCCTCTGTACCTATTTTTCTCAGAGTTTTTATCATGTAGGGGTGCTGGATTTTGTCAAAGGCTTTTTCTGCATCAATGGAGATGATCATGTGGTTTTTATTTTTGCTTTTGTTGATATGGTGTATTATATTGATTGATTTACGTATGTTGAACCAGCCTTGCATCTCAGGGATGAAGCCCACTTGATCATGGTGTATGATCTTTCTGATTACTTGTTGGAGTCTGTTTGCCAGAATCTTATTGAGCATTTTTGCATCTATATTCATTAAGGGTATTGGTCTATAGTTTTCCTTCCTGGCTAAGTCTTTGTCTGGTTTTGGGATAAGTGTGATGCTAGCCTTGAGGAATGAGTTTGGTAGCATTCCTTCACTTTCCACCTTATGGAATAGTTTGAGGAGGATTGGTGTTAGTTCTTCCCTAAAGTACTGAAAAAATTCTGCTGTGAGTCCATCTGGGCCTGGACTTTTATTTGTAGGTAGAGCTTTTATTACTGCTTCAATTTCTGTGTGTGTGATGGGATTATTCAAGATTTTTTATGTCTTCCTCATTTAATTTTGGTATTTTATATGCATCTAGGAAGTCGTCCATTTCTTCCCATTTCTCAAATTTGTTGGAATATAGGTGTTCAAAGTAATTTCTTATAATATTCTGAATTTCTGCAGGATCTGTTGTAATTTCACTCTTTTCATTTCTAAGTGCGTTAATCTGTGCCTTTTCTTTCCTTTTCTTGATGAGATTAGCAAGATGTTTGTCAATTTTGTTAATTCTTTCAAAGAACCAGCTGTTTGACTCATTAATCTTTTTTATTGTCTTTTTAATTTCAATCTCATTTATTTCAGATCTGATCTTTATAATTTCTTCTCCTCTACTGCCTTTTGGCTTGAGTTGTTCTTGTTTCTCTAGTGCCGTAAGGTGCCCCATTAGCGAATTTATTTGTGGTTGTTCTGTTCTTTTGATGTGTGCATTTATGGCTATGAATTTTCCTCTCAGGACTGCTTTCATTGTATCCCACAGATTTTGATATGATGTAATTCCATCATCATTTAACTCTATGAAGTGTTTGATTTCTTCTCTGATTTCTTCCGTAACCCATTGTTTGGTCAGTAGTAAGTTGTTAAGTCGCCATGTGTTTGTATATTTTCTTCTGTTTCTATTGCTGTTGAGTTCCAGTCTTATTCCATTATGGTCTGAGAGTATGCAGGGTATTGTTTCTATCCCTTTGTATTTGTTTAAGGATGCCTTATGTCCTATGATGTGATTTTAGAAAATGTTCCATGTGCTGCTGGGAAGAACGTACAGTCAATTGATGTTGGATGGAAAACTTTGTAAAGGTCTGTTATGTCCAAGTTTTCTATAGTGTCTTTCAACAGTTGTATATCTTTGTTGGTTTTTTGTCTGGTTGATCTATCGATTTGTGACAGTGGGGTATTAAAGTCCCCTACTATAATTGTGTTGGGGCCTATGTGTCCTTTCAGATCTAGTAGTTTTTGGTTTATATAATTGGGTGCTCTAGGGTTGGGGGCATATATATTGATAATTGTGATTTCTTCCTGTTCTAATGTTCCTTTCACCAGTATGTAGTGTCCATCTTTGTCTCTCTTTACCTGTTTTCTTTTGAAGTCTGATGAGTCTGAGATTAATATAGCTACCCCTGCTTCTTTTTTGGGACCTGTTGCATGAAATATTGAATTCCAACCTTTTATTTTCAGTCTATGAGTTTCCTTGTGGGTGAAGTGTCTCTCTTGTAGGCAGCATATTGTGGGTTTCTGTTTTTTGATCCAGTCAGCCAGTCTGTGTCTTTTGATGGGTGAGGTGAGGCCGTTCACATTCAGAGTTATTATTGAGGTATGTTTGGTGTATCCTGCCATAGTTGCAGTTTTTCCATGTTGTTCACTAGCTTTACTTTTTTCTCAGCTCATTCTCCTCCAGATTTTGTCTTTTTTTCTCTGGGGACTCTTGTGTTGTTGGTTTCTCTTTCACAATCTAAGTTTCCTTTGAAAATTCTCTGCAGTGATGGCTTAGTGGCTGCAAGTTTCTTTGAGCTTTCTATATCATGTAGAATTTTAATTTCTCCTTCTAGTTTAAAAGATAATTTTGCTGGATATAGTAGTCTTGGTTGGATTTTGTGTTCTTTTAGTGTTTGAATGATATTGCTCCATGATCTCCTGGCTTTTAGCATCTGGGTTGAAAAATCTGCAGTTATCCTGATGGGCTTACCATTATAGGTCACCTTCTGCTTTTCTTTTACTGCTTTCAGTATTCTCTCTTTGTGTTGGGCTTCCAGTACTTTAATTATGATGTGTCGTGATGAAGTTCTTTTCTGATCCACATTCTTTGGTGTTCTGTATGCCTGCAGAAGATCAATGTTCATTTCTCTTCTTAAGTATGGGAAATTTTCTTCTATAATTTCCTTAAATATGACCTTTAATCCTTTTGTTTCATCTTCAGTCTTCTCTTGGACTCCCATAATTCTCAGATTGTTTCTCTTTGAATCATCTATCAGACGTTGTAATGATACACCTTCTTCTTTTTTTGCTTTGCTTTCTTTATGGACTTTCCGTTCCTGTTCTGCCATTTTGTCTTCTAAATCTGATAATCTATTTTGAAACTATTCGATATCATTGCTTATTGTGACCTGTGTGTGTTTTGCATCCTGTAATTCTGCATTTATTTTTCTCATGTCTCTATTGTGTTCTTCTCCCACTTCTTGCATTGCCTTCACTCTCCTCCAGTTCATTTCTTCTTTGATCTCCTCTACTTGCCTCTCATAGCTTGCTTTTAGCTTAGCTAGGTCTTGGAGTAGCTCTTGTTCTAAGGTTCTCATGTCCTGTATCATTTCCTGCTTTAGTTCCTGCTTTAATTCCTGCTTTAATTACTGCATTAATTCCTGCTTTAACTCCTTGTATTTCTGGGCCCAGAATTTACTTCATTTGTGGCATTTTCATCTTTAGCTTCTGTATTTTCGGGATTCCTGGTATGCTCTTCTGGAGTGTCAATATTTTTTGAAGGAGATTTATTTCCATGGTTCTGCTGTCTCTGGTGGTTTCTGGTTATCTATCACTTGCTTCCTCTATGTGGCTCTCCCCAGGAGGGCTCTGTCAGGTGCTGGGAGAGCCCAGCCTCTGCATTGACTCCCACGGCAAGGGGCAGTGGAGATACGAACTCAAGCCCCACCACTCTACTCCCCTGCGGCTCTGTCCTTCGTTATCCAGGCCCCGGAACTGCCTCAAGGTCTCCTGGTACTCAGGACACCTGTGCACTCTTCTGGTATGCTCCTGTGAAGGTCCTTCTGGCTTCCGCCAGTCCCCGCCTCTTCCACTGGGCTCCAAGGCATGAGGAGCAGCTGCGAGCCCCGCCCGTGGCTCTTAAGCCATTTCCTCTGGCCACCTTCACTCCCTGTCACCTCTGCGGGGCTCCAAGTCCTGGGAAGCAGCCATGCGCCCTACCTGTCCAGATCCAAGCAGCTTCCTGCCACCGCCGGCCAGCCCCACCTCTCCCGCGAGACCTCTAGGTGCGAGGAGCAGCTGCGCGCCTCACCAGCGCTCTTAAGCAAGTCCCACTGCCTGGGGAGGCCGAGCACCATACCTCTGCTGAAATTCAGACTCCTTTCATCTTGTGGTTCTGCCGTCTTAAATACATTGTTTCTAAGTTCATCATAATCATCTATGTCCACGGATGGAGAAATAGAGGATGACCTGAAGGCTTTGGAGACGAGGACTGCAAGTTTTGTTGAACACTTGGCCGAAGCTTAATCTTTTAGGTACTCCCAACCTGAAAGGGGCAATCCTGTCCCCAGTCTGCAGAAACTGCAGCCTCCGGGCACACGTCCGTGGCACTGCTCCGAGGCTGCCCACAGGGCAACTCCCTGAGAGACCCGGCCGGGATGAGCGGGAGCGCCAGGGGTGATAGGAGGAACTAAACTAGCTGTGCACCTGGCGCCATTTCCAGTCTTTTGAGAGTCTTCCATACTGCTTTCCATAGTGGTTGTACTAGTTTACATTCCCACCAGCAGTGCAGGAGGGTTCCTTTTTCCCCACAACCTCACCAGCACTGATTGCTGTTTGTGTTCTTGATATATGCCATTCTCTGTGGCATTAGATGGTATCTTAGCGATGTTTTGATTTACATTTCTCTCACAGTTAAGTATGTATTTATTGACCATTTGAGCTTCTTCATCTGTGAACTGCCTGTTCATTTTTTTTTTTTGCCCGTTTTTTGATAAGGTCCTTGATTTTGGTGGGCTTACTTTTTTTCAGTTCCCTGTATATTTTGGTTGTGAGCCTCCTATCTGAGGTATTGGTGGTGAATATTTTTTTTCCAGTCTGTCAGTTCTCCTTTTACACTGTTGATAATTTCCTTTGCTTTACAGAAACTTTTTCATTTGACATAATTCCATTTGTTAATAGTGGATGCAATTTCTTATGCTTTTGGTGTCTTACTAAGAAAGTCTTTGCCTACACCTATGTCTTTTAGATATTTGCCTAATTTGCCTTCTAGAAGGTTCAGTGTTTGAGTTTAATATCTAGGTCTTTGATCCACTTTGATTTGATTTTGATGCATGGTGGCAGGTGTGTGTCTACATTCATTCTTCTGCATGTGGATGACCAGTTTTCCCAGCACCATTTGTTGAACAGGCTATCCTTTTTCCAGTGTATGCTTCTGGCTCCTTTATCGAAGAATAGGTGGTTGAGGGTATTTGAGTTTGTCTGTGCATCCTCAGTTCTATTCCTCTGGTCAGTCTGTCTGTTTTTGTGCCAGTACCAATTGTTTTTTATAACTATTGTTTTATAGTATAGCTTGATATCTGGTACTGTAATACTTCCTGCCTTAGTCTTGTTATTTAAGATTTCTTTGGCTATTCTAATTCCCTTTTGATTTCATATAAATTTAAGGATTATTTTTTCAAGTACTTCGAAAAAACTGTTGGTATTTTAATAGAAATTGCATTGAATCTGTATATCAGTTTGGCAGTATAGTCATTTTGACTGTACTGATTCTGCATATCCAAGAACAGGGGATATCTTTCTGTTTTCTGATGTTGCCTACAACTTCTTTCTTCAATGTAATGTAGTTTTCTTTATATAGGTCCTTCACTTCCTTGGTTAGGTATGCTCCTAGGTATTTAATATTTTGCTGGGCTATTGAGAATGGGATTGTTCTTTTGAGCTCTTTCTCAGTGCATTTATTAATGATATAGAGAAAAACTATTGATTTTTAATATTGATTTTGTAGCCTAAATTTGGCTGAATTTGTTTATTATTTGCAAGAGTTTCATAGTGGAGTTCTGGGGGTCTTCTATGTAGATAATCATTGTCTCCAAATAAGGATAGTTTAACTTCTTCTTTTCCAATGCAAATTCCCTTTATTTCACTTTCTTGTCAGATTGATATGGCAAGTGTTTCAAGGACTTTGTTGAATAAGAGTGGTGAGAGTGGGCAGCCTTGTATTCCTGGTTTGATAGGAAATGCTTTCAATTTCTATTTACTATGATATTTGCAGTAGGTTTGGCATATATGGCTACTATGAGTTTGAGATATGGCCCTTCTATACCTATTTTTCTCAGAGTTTTTATCATGAAGGGGTGCTGGATTTTATCAAAGGCATTCTCTCCATCAATTGAGATGATTATGTGGTTTTTGTTTTTGCTTTTGTTGATGTGATATATTACTTTGATTGATTTATGTATGTTCAACCAGCCTTGCATCCCAGGAATGAAGCCCCCTTGATCATAGGGTGTGTTCTTTCTGATTACTTGTTAGATTCTGTTTGCTAGAATGTTAGTGAGAATTTTTGCATCTACATTCATTAAGGATATTGGTCTATAATTTTCCTTCCTGGTTAAGTCTTTGTCTGGTTTTGGGACTAAGGTAATGCTAGCCTCCAGAAATGAGTTTGGTAGTATTTTTCTCTTTCAACTTCATGGAACAGTTTGAGAATGATTCCAGTCAGTTCTTTACTGAAATACTGAAAACATTCTGCTGTGAATCCATCTGGTCCTAAGCTTTTATTTCTAGGTAGAGCTTTTATTGCTGCTTCAATTTCTGTGTGTATAATGGATTTGTTCAAGATTTTTGTGTCTTAATTCAATTTTGGTATTTTGTATATATCTAGGAAGTCATCCATTTCTACCCAGTTCTCTAACTTCTTAGAATATAGGGGTTTAAAATAATTTCTCATAATATTCTGGATTTCTGCAGAGTCTGTTATAATTTTCTTCTTTTCATTTCTAAGTGCACTAATCTGTGTTTTCTCTTTCCTTTATTTTTCTTTGGTGAGTTTAGCTAGAGGTTTATCTGCTTTGTTTATTCTTTCAAAGAACCAGCTGTTTGACTCATTAATCATTTTTATTGTCTTTTTAATTTAGTTTCATTAATTTCAGATCTGATCTTTATAATTTCTTCTCTCCTACTGCTTTTTTGGGTTAAATTATTCTTGTTTCTCTAGGTCCTTAAGGTGCATCATTAAAGTGTTTATTTGTGACTGTTCTGTTCTTTTGATGTGTGCACTTATTGCTATGCATTGTCCTCTTTCATTGTGTCCCATAGATTCTGATAAAAGTTGGGCAGTGGCTACCTGGCAGCCTCTGGCATGCAGGAGGAATGGCACACTGGTAGACTAGGACCCAGATGCCTCAGACATGCTGACAGAAAGAGTCAGGCAATGGCTACCTGGCAGCCTCTGGCACACAGGAGGAATGTTGCACTAGGAGACTTGGACCCAGATGCCTCAGGCATGCATTGTGGAAAGGGTCAGGCAGTGGCTACCTGGCAGTCTCTGGTGCCCTGGTAAAAAGGGACAGGCAGGGGCTACCTGGCAGCCTCTAGTGCGCAGGAGGAATGGTGCACTGGGAGATTTGAACCCACATTCCCGATGCCCACCCATTTCAGAATTTTACAACTTTTTTAACTTATTTACTTACATTTCACTACTAACATTTTGCCATATTTGGTTTATCATTTTATCTAATGATCCATCCATAAATTCATGCCTACATATTTTTTAAAGATTTTATGCCAGTTCCTTAGATTGAATGTAATTACTCTATTTTGCAAACTAATATACTATTACAAATAATAATTATAAGGGGAATTTTCACAGATTTTATAAAATACTTGTTACTATTTTAGAAGTGTATCAGTGATTCAAATACCAATCTATTTTTTTATTACACTTTCTCTTTAGATGTTTCCTTTCCTCCCTGTTTTTTGGTGCTATTTCTGCTACTTCTCTCTCTGCCTCTTTCAAAGAGAATAAACTTACACCCAACATTGAACGAGTAATTTGCTTAAGTCTGTATCAATTTGCTACATTAAATGAACTTAAATCTATATCACATAAGTATACTAATTATTAAAATTTTGCCAGATTTGGTTTATCTTTTTACTTGCCTTTCCATCCCATCCCTAACTGCAGACATACATTTTTTAAAGATTTTATACCAATTTCCTTTGTTGAATATAATTATTAAGTTTTATAAACTTATATACTATTGAAAATAACAATTATGAGAGAAGATTTACTGATTTTGTGAGACAGTTGGTAATGTTTTAGAAGGATACCAATCAAATGATTCACGTACCAATCTTTTATTGTTGTTACACATTCTCTTTATATGTTTTCTTTCCTCCATTGTGTGTGTGTGTGTGTGTGTGTGTGTGTGTGTGTGTACACGTTGCTTGTCTATCTGCTTCTCTCAAAGATTCCTCCAAGTATTTTTCTGCAGTGCTTAGCTAGTGGTCACAATTTCTTAAGGGATTCTGGGATTCTTGGTCATAAAACATTTTTACTTCTGTAATTTTCAGGGATAATTTTGTTGGATATAACAGCTGGGTTGATACTTGCTGTCTTTTAAAGCTTGAAAGATCTTGCTGCAGGCTCTCCTAGCCTTTAAAGTTTGCCTTGAGAAATCTGTAGTAATTTGAATGGGTTTGCCTTGGTAGAATAATATCTGTTTTTCTCTTGCGGTTTTTAATATTCTCTGTTTATGTTGTATTTCTGAGGTTATGGTTGTGATGTCATGGCGAGTCTTGTTGCTGGTTGAGGTTACTTGGTGTTCTATAAGCTTCTTGCACCTGAAAGTTAATTTCTTTTCATAGATTAGGGAAATTTTCTTGCATTATTGCAGTGAATACATTTTTTATACCTTAGGTGCTGTCTTCTGTTCTTTCTCCCATATACATAATTCTGAGAATAGTTCTCTTTGAATCATCCATCAGCTGGTATATACAGCTACTTATTTCTAACTCTGGAGTCATGCCTAATTATATCACTTGTTTCCTCAGCCTTGTCTGCAAGGTATGAAATTCTGTCCTTACAGTATGTGAGTTTTATTCCCGTTTTCACATATGTTTTTCATGCCCGCAGTTTCATCTAGATTTATTGTTAGATTTTCTACTTCTGTGTTAAAATGTTCCTTCATATCTTGCATTTCCTCATTTACCTCAGCCAACATTTTATTTGTGGCTCCAATATGCTCATGGAGCATTATCTTCACTAGGACCATTATTTGCTTAGTAAGATTCTCCCTGCTGATCATTGTTTGCATTTTTTTGAGAGTATCTTGTCTGAACTGGTTGTTTGACTCACTTATTTGTTTTTTGACTTCCTTCCCTATGAGTTGTACTATTTCAGGGCCCATGGCATTAGTGTTTGGGGTCTCAGGCATCTCTGTGGGTGCTCTGTTGCCCTGTCTTCTTCCCATATTTCTGGTGTCGAGGGACTTCACTTTAGAAGCTTAGCTGAGAGGTTTCTTTGAAAAGCTATGACAGTGTGTGGTGGGAGCCCCAATTCCTCTTAGTTCTGTGCTGGGAGGAGGTAGTGAGGGTTGAGCTGACAGTCCAATAACCTCTGAGGTGTCTTGTTCACTCCTGGTCCCTTCAGCAAAGCTCTCCCACCTGTTCTGGCTTCCCTCCCTCAGGGCGGGGCTGTCCACCCTTGGAGGTGCCCCCACTATACTGAGCCATTCAGGAGATCATCAGGCTTTTTTCTTCTCTCTCTGCAGCTGCCTCTTTTGCCAGTTTTTTCCCCCAGGCACTGTTTAAGGGTGACCCCAAAAGTCCTGATGTGCTCTTCTGAGCTTTCTTTTACTCTACTCAGTTTTCAAGCTCTTTTTTTATTTTAATGGCTCCTGCTTATGTCATTGCCCATTATGGCTGCTGAGTGCTGCTTCTGAGCTCGGCTTCAGTAGGCTTTTTCTAGGTGGAACTCCCATTGCATTTGTAGTATGTACTACCCATAGGATCATGTTTCAGAGGCTGGGGCTGCCAGCTGCTGACATTTCCCATTTTTCCTAGAATGTACTGACCTTAATCTGAGGTTCAGGCCTCTGGGCTTTCTTCCATTCATTGTCTGTGGATGCTGGCAGCTCAGGACTGTGCCCAGTCGGCTGCTGTTTTTTTCCCGTTTCTGTTATGTCTTTAGGATTTCTGACCTTCCTGTAGCCTCCTGTCAGTTGTGGGTGTGCTCCTTTCTCTCCTAGCTTGGTCAGATGTTCTGGGCTTCACACAGGCTTTCTCTTCCATCTGCAGATCCCTGCAGCTTTCAGCCATTTGCAGCTAGCCTAGAGCATCTTCCTAGACTGCTGGGTTTTTATTTTTCCTCTGCTTATATTTTCTTCCAGATTTCTGACCTTCCCTGGCATCCTATCAATTGTTGGGGTGCTTCTGCCTGTCCTAGTTACATTGAACAGGTATTTTATGACTAAATTCCCAACTTTTTAAGTGGGTCAACCAAAGGGAAGGTTGGAACCAGTTCCCTCTGGGCCTCAGCCTGCAAAGATGTACCATTCCAAAGTATCTCTTAAAGCACCTATGAAGTTGGGGTAAGCAAAAAGCCCACTGGATTCTACCCTGGGGGCAGAGGGAATGGCCGTGTCCAAAGGCACTTACACTCCCTGCTCCCTGGCAAACCACTCCTAGGTGGCCTCAGAGCTCTTGTCCCATCTATGCTGCAATAATAGAGTGATGAGACCTTTGCTTCCTGAAATCCATTGTCATTGGACTTAAATCTTTCAAGAAGACCACCATCTTTATTGCCTTCTTTGCTGCTGGCACTCTTTCCTCCTCAACAAGGAGCATCCCTGAATTTCCTGGAGTGTGACTTGTCAGTAGACTATTTCCTGGAACAGTTCATTCTGCACTTCCAGATCACCTCTCTGGGCCCACTTAGAAAGCTGTCTGGTAGTGACTTCCCCACTGTGTTCCCAGCCCACAGTCCTTGATCTCTGAGGCCGTGCAGTTGCAAGGACCTCCAGCTTTCTCCTACTGAATGACTAGACTTTGGCACACTGAGGCCAAGAGCCCTTTCTGTCATGCACAGCTAAAAGTTTGTCTGGCACTGTCTAGGCTATTGTCCCGGCAGTAATTCTTCCGCAGCACTCACTATGATCGAAGGGCTTTCTGAGAACATGTACCCACACTAGCCCCAGACCCTGCCTGGCATGGCCCAAGGTCCTTCCCTTGTCTGGGAAGTCTTGCTTACCTGGATGTCATTTTTTCACCACTTTTCTTTCAGTCCTGTAGTCACCATCCAGATCCAGTTGTTCCTCTGCTTTCCTAAGGTAAACTGTAAAGGAACTTCCTTTACTAAATATCAGTCTTCTGAGTTCATTTGATGTCGCTGATGAAACCATCCTACACTGTTGCTATCTTGGCTTTGCTCCACATAAATTCTTTGGTTCAGACAGTGAGAACAAAATTCTATCAACGCTTTATATATAGAATGTAAAAATTTAGACAGCATTATACACAAATAAACACAACTATATTTCCCCCATCAGTTCACTCACTCTTCCTCATTTATTTTATTCTTTTTCCCCCATTTTATTGATATGTATAAGTGCAAAACTTAAGGTTTACAATGAAGTTGAGCATTTTGTGCACATACGTATCTTATCAAGGTGACAAGGACTTTCCCACTTTCCTTTTGTCTCTCCCCCTACCCTAACCTCCCTCCCTCCTCCCCTACCCAACCCCCCTGTTTCACTTTGTTTTTTGTTTTAAGTTCCATGATATAGTTGTGATCTGGGTCTCTCATATCAGAGAGACCATTCGATGTTTCACCTTCTGCTTCTGACTCACTTCTCTAAGCACAGTGTTCTCAAGTTTCTTCCATTTGCCTGTAAAAGCCTCCGTGCTGTTGGACTTTATAGATGCATAGTATTCCATTGTGTATAAATACCACAGTTTGTGTATCCATTGGTCTGTTGATGAGTATTTTGGTGATTTCCAAATTTTAGCTATTGTTAGTTGTGCTGCTATGAACATGAGTATACATATATCTCTGCTATGGGTTGTTTTGGCCTCTTTTGGATATATTCCTAGGAGGAGTGTCACTGGATTGAAGGGGATATTTATTTCTAGTCTTTTGCGAGCTCTCCATACTGCTTTCCAAAGTGGTTGTACAAATTTACATTCACACCAGCAGTGCAGGAGGGTTCCTTTCTCCCCACAGCCTCACCAGCACTGATTATTATTTGACTTGTTGGTGTAGGCCATTCTCTCTGGAGTGAGATGGTATCTTAGTGTTGTTTTGATTTGCATCTCTCTTATGATGTTGAACATCTTTTCATGTATCTGTTGGTCCCTTGTACTTCTTCGTGAGTGACTGCCTCTTCATTTCATTTACCCGCTTTTCAATAGGATCCTTTATTTTGGTAGGCTCACTTGTCTTCAGCATCCTGTATATTCTAGTTATGAGCTTTCTATCTGAGTTGTTGGTGACAAATATTTTTCTCAGTCTGTTGGTTCTCTTTTCACATTGTTGATAGTTTCCTTTGCTGATAAACATTTGGTTAGCAACCTTATCTCAGAAAGTAATTTACCTCTGAAGGAATATGATCCTGGAAACCCCAGTCAACCTGGAAGTTCTGTAAGCAGTATCAGCGCCAGCGTGAAAGCATTCACTCTTGTGTCTGCTCACTGAGTAATGGAAAAGATCTTGCTGGTGTAGGTTTTTTTTTTTTGGTGTCTTGTTTTGTTTTGTTTTGTTTTTTTGTACTGAAGATTGAGCCTAGGGGCTTCACATTGAGCTACATCCTCAGCCCATTTTTTTTTTAAATTTTGGATTTTCAGACAGGAATCTCTAGAACAGTGCTAAGTTGCCCAGGCTGGACTTCAGCCTGCGATCCTCCTGCCTCAGACTCCCAGAGGGTGGGATTATAAGCTTCTGCCACAGCCCTACCATCCCTCTTTTTTAAGGACTTAATTTCTGACATGTAGATTATAGAAGAGCCTCAGACAAGAAAGAAAGGAACACATAAACCTATTGAGAATCATACAGAAAACCTTAATTTAATTTATTATAGTAATCAATAATATCAGAATATAAGAGGATAAAATTCTTTAATTAGGGTATACACATGGCTATTTTTAAGGAGGACTTAGTCAGATTCCCCTAAAGATAGGAACATGCGGATAGTGTCAACAGTTTCCCAGGCCTTCCAACCATTTCTCTGAAACATAGTCCAATTACATATTAATATGAAATTGTCCTATGGATGGGTATCTTTTGTTGACAATTCTGCCCTAATTACAGCAGCACTTACAATACTTTTGGACTAATTAATAACTACAGAAGATACTATTAGTCTGTGTTGCTATAAAAAAATATCTGAGGGTTGGTATCTTGTAAAGAAAAGGTTTATTTAGGTCACTGTTGTAGAGATTCAGGAGTGTGGACTATGGACTGCTTGGTTTTTCTGAGGGCTTCGGAGTGAGTGGTATCACAATGGGGAGTGTCCTGTACAGAAGCAGAAGAGAGAGTCAAGGGACATGTCAGGCTTGCTGGTAGCAATTTGTTCTTTTTTGTGTGTATAGGCGTGGTAATTGAAATCCAACCCAGGACCTTTGCACTGAACTATAGCCTCAGACCAATTTTTAGTTTTGATATTGAGACAGGGTCTCATTAAGTTACTAAGTTGCTCCAGGCTGGGCTTGATCTTGCAGTCTTCTTGCTTCGGCTTCCCCAAGTTAGGATTATAGGTCTGTGCCACAAAATTCAACTTTTTTTTCTACTATACCAGGAGTTCCTTATTTTTTACTTGAGAGAGAATATTATTCATGTTCATTGGAAGAATAAATAAGTGTTATAATTTCATAGCCACTTGAGGGTTGCTTTCAGGTAATAGTTGAAAATATTCTTGCTTGCTTGGAGAGTGTTCATCTCTCAGGGTAAGCATGGATGTCTGTAGATGTCAATGAGAGGGAATCATATATAAGTTCAGACTTCTCAGTTGGCTCTTAAATACATCATTTTTCCATCCTTGAGGCCTGTTTTATTTTTAAGGAGACTGAATACTGCCGAGGACAGGGGTAGATAAAATGCAAAATACCAGCCATTGAACCAAGGGGTGAGGAGTTTCTCAGGTTTCCTGGCATCACAGCTCAGAGGGAATCTTGAACTTTACCTCAACTTGCTCAAAGAACTGGTGAAAAAGATAATCATATTTTGTTCTGGTTGAGGAAGACACAGGCAGGCAAAAAAGCCCCAAGTAACATTCCTATCATTTGCTTTATAAGTTCCTTTCACTTTGTGGGCCTCTGTGCTCAAAATTCCTGATCCATTTGATGACTTGAGACTTTAACTAAGAAAAGAGGCAGGTCCTTCCTTCTGAATGATTTAGTATAAATACCCCTTTGAGGACATTTACCAAATAAATAAGACTGTGTGAGCTTATGCACTGTCTTAGTTACTGTCTTAGTTACTTTTGTGTTGCTATAAGTCAATACTCAACACCCACAAATTTAGGAAAGGTTTATTTTAGCTCAGGGTTTCAGATGGTCACAATCCATTCGGAGGCAGCCAACATCAATAAAAGTACAGGACAGAGGCAGAGGTGGAGGCAGCTTCTCAGGACATCACAAACAGGAAGGCAAGCTGAGACCAGTTGAGACTAGTCCCAGCCCCAGTCCTAGTCCTCAAGGAAGGCAGGATGCAGCTTATGTATCCTTTCAGGTCTCCACCCAGTAACCAGTCCCTCCTGCATCCAGGTGTGGTCACACCATTAATCCTAACTTAACTGCAATCCACCCCTCCAGACCAGACCCCAATCCACCAACATCACATGGTTCCATTAAAATACATGAGGCTTTTGGGGGACACTCCAGATCCTAACCAAAACATCCCACCCCTGGACCCCAAAAGACTCATGTCCTTCTCCCCATGCAAAATGCAGTTAGTCCTTCTCCAAGAGTCACCAAATTCTTAACAGTGTCAGCACTACTAAAGAAACTCCAAGTCCATAGTCTCCTCTGAGATGTAAGACAACTTTTAGCTGTGAGCTCCTGTTCAAACCACAGAGTTAAGCAATTCCAACATAAAATGGCACAGGGTAAACATTTCCATTCCAAAAGGGATGAATAAGGTGATAAAAGGCAATAGGACCAGTACAATTCCTAAATCCGGCAGAGCCCTCCTCTGCCTTCCTGAATGAGCCTGGCTTTTACTGATTCTTTCTCCCCTTGTCGGTACTGAACCCAGCGCCTATGCACTGAACTACACTTCTAAACCTTTTTAATTTTTTATTTTGAGGCAGGGTCTCAAGTTGCCCAAGCTGGGCTTGAACTGTCTTTCAATCTGCCTGCTTCAGCCTTCTAGAATGCTCGGGCCACAGGCCTGTGCCATCACTTCTCGCTTCCTTTGTGTGTGTGTGTGTGTGTGTGTGTGTGTGTGTGTGTGTGTGTGTGTGTGTGTGTGTTTGTGTGTGTGTGTGTGATTCATCAAGGATCCTTAGGGTCCCTGTGGAAGGGTGAAGCGAAAAATAGAGAAAAAGCCCCACGGCTCTTCATTTCCTCACCACTCCCACTTGTGCGTGGCTCCTTACATCATAAGGGGCTAGGAACGAGAATTTCACTGTGTCTCCCGGAAGTGATTCTGATGAGTATCAAACCAGTTTGTACTGAAATCTTGTTGAGAATTAAAAGAATGTTTGGAAGTCAGCCGAGAGCAGTTCTTAATGAGGAATCTACTGGTAGGCAGGGAAGGAAAAAAAAAAAAGAAAATAGGCCAGCCATAATCTCACATATGAAAATCTTAAGGGAAACATTATTCAGTTTAACTTTGCGCATGCAGCCTCCTTCCTGGCTGTCCTGGGAGATTCTCCCCAGCTCAGCAATCATGATCTGCAGCCTCCTCCCTCTTGCAAGGCCACCGTATTCACCATGACCCCTAAGTTAAAAGAATAAGCGCAAAAGAAAAATTCACCAGGCCAATTAACATAAAAGGGTTTAACATTAGTAAACAAACCTATTAATAAAATAAGATGAGTTCTATCAGTGTATCTCAAGGGAGTTACAATCACTGATAGAAGCCAACGGGCACTGAAAAATTAGATGTCCTTCCTTAAAAAAAACTATTAATATTCAAAGGTACTTTATTAACATGATAAAAAGTCCAAACCTAACAAATAGCATTAACATTTCCAAACAAGACATTTATGCTTGAGTTAGGGACACCACAGGATCTCTGCTGTCACCATGATCACTTAACATTGTTTTGAATGCTTCTAGTTAGTGAAAAAGGGAAGAAAACGAAGCTGTTTTTCTTTCTTTCTTTTTATATCATGGCAGATGCTGTGATCATGTACTGTGAAAATCTAGGAGAAAGATTAAATCAGAAATGATTTGAATTTTATGTGATACTATACAATTTATAAGAAGGGTGTAGTTGATTTACATGCAGGGACACACAGAAGTCTCAGTGATAAATTAAGTAACAGAAGCAAGACGCAGAGCAGTACATACATTGAGATCCTGTGTGTGTGTGTGGAATTAAGTAGGGACAAGCTGTGGAAGGATGTTTGCTAGACGTCTGGGAACAGGAAGGCAGGAGGCCCGGAGGCTGTTTTCAATGGGTCTTCCTCTTTTTACCTTTATGTTATTTGTCTATGTTGTTCTGTATTAACTTATTCTGTTTTCACAATGATTATACTAGCCTTGTAGCTGAAAAAATAGAAAGATGTATATATTTATATTCGCAGCATCAAAAGGAAATTCTTATGAATAAATTTTAAAAATTGTTTTTGAGGCAGGGTCTTGCTCTATAGTCCAGTCTGAGCTTGAACTCACAGCAATCCTCATGCCTCAGCCTCCCTGCACCACCAGGCCTGGCTAATATTTTTATGTGATGTTGGGAAATTAAAACCAGAGCCTTGCATTTGCTAGGCAAGTGTTCTAATCGCTGGCACACACTCCCAATCCCCTTATAAATAAATTTAATCAGAACTGTACAAGCCGGGCCAGTGACACAGCCTGTTATACCAGCACTCTGGGAAGCTGAGTCAGAAGGGTAACAAGTTCCAGCCCAGTCTTAGTAATTTAGTGAGTCAACAAGACTGTCTCAAAAATCAAAAAAAGAAATGGGATGAGGATGTAGCTCACTGGG